>CM076584.1:1083695327-1083933575 GCA_034641835.2 Pinus albicaulis | reverse complement strand
TTTGCCAATTTTAATTAAAAAATGGTCCAAATTTGACTTTAGAAAAAAAAATATTTTTATTAAAAAAAGAATATTCCACAGAATATTCTGTGAAATATTCCAGTGACAGCCAATGAAAGGCACCATGTGGCCAGCCCGGAGGCCGCCACGTGGCCCCAAGGTGGATTGAAATATGGTTCAAAAATTTGTTTGTAAGGCGGCAGGATTTGAAACCGGGTCGGGCGGATAACAGCGCAACGGTCCGACCGTTGGGTCATGTCGGCAGCTCTTAAAAACCTTATGCGCGAATTCCTATTTAAACTTTGAATTTTTTGTGGCGCGTTTATCTGTTTGGGGTGAGGTCACGTGAATTCCGGCGGACATTTATATATTGTTATATTATATGGTTGAACATTAATGAATCCGCTTTTAACTCAAGGATAGGCCGGAGGTTCCACGGTAAGGCCCTTAACTTAGGCCCCCTCCCACTGGCAGAAATAATGGCGGATTCCACAAATTTAGCAACCGCTCCATTTTTTTCGGGCTATTTGGCAGTTTTCCACATTTAGTGGAGTTTTTCTAGGTGACACTGGGAAAACTTCAGTTAGCCATAACTTTGGCTAGGGAAATCCATTTGGGACGAATTTTTTATTTATTTTGGGGTATTGAAGCATTCTAGAGCTGTTGGGACAAGTTGCAGAGCCATAAAAGCACTCTATCAGTGATTTCACCAGCGATTTTGGTTGTGGAGCCACCAGGGCCTAATGAAATATTAGCTGTGTTGGACTATACTCATCCATTGGAGGTGAATGAATAGTCTATTTATACCGATTTCAGCCTTCTGTTTCTGAATTTGCAGCTTATTTTTCCTTTTGAGGCTTTCTACATAGTCTAAATCACATTTTGAGCATTAATGAAAAAGGGAAAAGCCTAATTAGAGGCTTTTGGACCTAGCAGAGGTAGCCCAAGAGAGGGGTGAACTGCTTAAACAAATGCTTTATGTTATGCTGTGCATTTTTGCTGTTATATTTCAGATTCTGCTACATTAAACAGTAACTTTTCATAAGTACACTTTTCCCAAGCAGATTTATACAGTGAACAAAACTCATTAGTTCAACTTCAAACCACATTACTTCATTTGCAGAATACTTGAACTTGCTTATTCACACATAAAATTTTGATTAATGAATACTTTACACATAAAAAAATACTTTCATTGATCGGATCTATTTCAGTGTTTACATTTTATTTCTTTAGTAAGAGCTAGTTTGTGGGCCAGAAGCTTCTAGTTTCATCCTTTCTAGTAAAGGTGAAATAACCAGTAAAAGCCCCCTACTATCAATCTCTGTATGAGAAATACTTTGTTCTCACAGTTTCAGATCATTTAACATCAACTATCCAAACCATACAAAAATACATACACAGAGCGCTTTTAATTGATAGTCTCTCTAAAAATTTGGAACCATGTGTAAGTCTTTTCTCTCTGCTTTTATAACAACTGATTTCTATGCACGGAAAGATATTTTGGGAAAATATATTTTCCGCATGCCTATATGTTGTTCCAAGTCTTAATAAAAAATCAAAATTAATGATGGGGTAGAACGCCTCCCATCATCTTACAAAGTGGGCTTGAAGCCATTTCTAACAGAAATACAAACAACTTACTAAATGAAAGTAAAATGCAGGAGTGAAATATGAATTTCACTCGAAATTACAAGTGAAAATAAAAATAGAAATAAAGTAAGAGGCCACGTAGGCCCAGTCATGAGTTATCATTACTTTTGGTGAGACGGAGTTGCAGCTGCTTTTGGAGAAGGCAGTACTGTAGTAGTGGAAGTGTTGTATTTTTGTTTCAGAGGCGGTATTGGTAGAGGTGAAAATGCGGTAATCGGAGTGCTCATATGATCACTACACCTCTGCCAGATGTCAGCTGCAGGACCAAGTATTGCAACGAAAGCATAGACTAGGGCATGTACTTCTGTCAATTTGGCATAGTTCGTTTGAGTAGGAAACCACTGCTTAACTTGATAAAGAAGAGAGAACTCCTTATCGAGTGAGGCAATTATTGTTTCAGCCTTAAGCCGAGTGGTCTTTTCAAACGGGACGTATGTCTGATTCATAATTTCTGTCATCTTGAGCTCATATACTTGTAATTGCTGAAACAAAGCTGTCCCGGGCTCCCAACATGATGGGAGGCCTGCATTAGTCAGTTCGATTGACTCCTTCTCAAACTGTCCCAAACTCATCACCATCTATTCCAAACTACCCAATGCATGATTGCACACGTTTTCCTTTTCCATTACCCTTCTGCATTATGCTACCTCCTTGAACCTGTCTTGAATTCCCCGGTTGGCCAATTCCTCTGAGCTCAAATTATTCAAGAAGGTAGTATACCTTCTGGCACTTTTAACCTTAGTTGCATCCTCTATGTGTCCTTCATGTAGCATCCTTCTGAATCGACGAAATGCTGCCCTCTTTTCTTCATTTACAGTAAGAAAATCCCAATGCTTCCTTACCTCTATGATAATGTCCGTCTAGATCAAGCGTCTGGCTTCTAAGAGGGTGAAATTTCCCTTCATTTGTTTCGTCAGGTCCCTGATATTCTTTTCTTGTTGCAGCTTCTCTTGTTTCGCCCCTTCCACTTCTTTATGTAAGGCTGATACCATTTTTCTGTTATCCTTAAGTCAAGCCTCGAGCTCTTGAATCTTCTGTTGGGAGGTATGAACCTGTCTCTCTACCACTTGAAGGTCGGCCCGCGTTTTGGTCAGCTACGCAAGAGTGGTATCAGAAACCTTCGAAGCAGGAGCAGTGCATACATGTGTATCCCATCTTGTCTACAATTCATCTCTCTTTTGCTTGAGGGGAGCCAGCTCATTCTCGATCTTAGCTCTCTCCTCTTTTTCTTTAGCCAGGGAGTCAGCGAGGTCGGATTTATATTTATCTATTTGAGCTAATTCAACAGTTTTCACATGCTTAAAACCAAGCATATTCAACTTATGTTTCAAAGCTACGACCTGTTTTTGCAACTCCGAAATAACATGACCCTGAGGATAAATTTTACCGCTCCCTTTGTTCTTCATAGCTGCTTGGAGACTCTGCAGATCATTTGAAAGTGCCCAGGAATTAGTCTTCTATACCCTGAGGTTATTAACCACTTGATTATACTTAGTTTGCAGCTTCCTTAGGGTGAGAGGGAGCTTCATGACCTCATCTTTCAGCATGTCGCCAAAACATTGAAACAAATTGCATTTGTCGATTGGAGGGACTTGTGACATGTTCACTGCAACCTCTAGAGCTCTGTAGCTAGTGGTCCTAGCCTCTGGATCTAGAACTGCTTCTGTCATGACCATTAGTAGCTGCTCCTTATCCATATCAAGATTTGTAGTAAGCCGAGTATGATATTTGTCTACATATCTAGATAATTCAGACCAAAGCTTTTCTCTGATAGATCTGTTTTTTCCCTTTATTTCATCTCCCACCTCTGCCCTATTAATGGAGACGGCTTGTGACACCTCTGAGAAATCAGATGAATATGGACCATCATATCTCACCATAAAACCTACTTTTCCTTTGTCTGACTCTCCATATAGTGCCACTTTTTCGAGCAGCGACTCTTCCTCGACATCTTCCTCATCATTTGTTCTTTGCCTTTTAGGGGGCCGAGAATCTTCTCCTGTGTCCCCTTCTACCTGTTCTCTTGTGACCCCGGCTTCTTCCACCTGTTTCTTTATTTTTTCTCGTGTTGAAGCAGTGTCCCCTTTTTCCCCCATCGTTGATGACTCAGTCTCCATCTGTGAGAGCAAAGGCCGGGTATCAAGATTAGCTCTCCACTTAGTGAAGGGCCTAGATTTGTGAGCATATGCAGTTGACTTAATCTTCCTCCTCTTGTTAGAGATGATGCCTTTTGGGTCATAAGGCCAAGCTTTCCCTTGCCTTAAATCCATACCCTTAAGCAGAGCTTCCACTATGGGGAGGGCATGCCTTGAGTTAACAATAAAGGGGTCGATGGTGGTAGTAATTTTAAGAATGAACCCCTTTTTTGCAAGGGTGAAGTGGAGCTAGTTAACCTTCAAGGTTTTTTAGAGGTACTCCAAGGCGAAAATCCACATGGCGGGTAAAACTGGTAGTCTGTAAGGGCAAACCTCTGCACCATAGACCCTGATCTCAGTGTAGTCATCAAATAGGTACCAATCTCCTGTGCTTTCTTCCTCACTGAACTGTAGAGAGTTCCTCTGCTCAGGAAAAATCCTGGGCAGAGGGTTGTCGTGAATAATAGTATAGGCTATTATCATGAATTCGTTCAAGAATTTTGAATAACCCACCCCATTAGCCAACAGATGCACTGCGGGGTTCCACTCAAAGACAGTTCTTGGTTGAGAATTTATCCTAGAAACCCTTTCCACACCCAAACCCTCGAACTTATCAGCCTGTTGAAAGAGGAAGAGGTAGAACACCATGGAGCAAAAACGAAAATGGCAACTGGCCGGGAGGTCTTGAAACTAGGTTTGGATGGTGGAGGCCAAGAAAATAGGGATATCCAAAACAACACCTGATTGTGACATCAACCATAAAAGGGCTACACATTCCTTCGAGACTCGCTCGACCCCCTCTATACCTAGTAACCCTGCAATGAGAGGAAGTGTTGGCTGAAGGTTTTCCTTGAATGTATTCAGAGGCACCGAGTCCAAAGACGGGAAAGGTGTAAGTCGAGAGTCGGAAATAGCAGCGATGAAATCGCTCTGCTACCTCCAGGGTAACTTGGAAAACTATCGGGATAAGGACATTTCAGTGAAACTGACATAATTTGAACTAGGGGGATAGCAGAGGGCTTTCTTGATGATCTCAGGAGATATACTAAATATCTTGTTACCTTGTGTTGATAGGAACATATCTCAGCACTCATCATAAGCTTCTCTGAGCCATCATATTAATTCCATAACTGGGAAGACAAGCGGAGCAATTTGGTGGTATAGTCTCGACAAAACAACTCTGAACTTATCCCTATTTTCTAAATGTTTCCTAAATATGTCAAGTTTGACACTACTGATGAGGAAATGGTATTGTGGGTCTCGAATGTGGGCTTGCATGTCGGTGAATGGCTTAGGTCCAGGGGCAGCCCTAGATTCGCGAACTTGAGGGGTTTGGGGCTCAAACTTCTTAATCTTGATTCTACCCATGACCATTGTGAAAAATAAAAAGCAGAAGGAAATTTAGACAGTGAAAGAGGGACGGAATACCTGCGGAGTAAGGAAAATTCTCGGGAGAAAATGACGCATGGAAGTTGAAATCGACTTGGTATACCTGGTACTGGGAGCTCGCGCTTCGGCTGTACGATATCTTGTAACAGAAAGTATTTTACCATAGTGAACATAGAACAGGGTTAAACAACTTTAAATTACTCAAAAAATGAGGCTAGGACGACACTTGTAGGGCTGACATCATAAGGACGTCGACATCGGGACATGTGGCATTTGGCTATTGGTTATCAAAATTTGGTTAGGTGTATACCACGTGCCGGGTTAAATACCGGTACTGGTGGTGTACCGAGTGTCCTAGGACTTACCTTACCCTCGTGTTACTTGCGACAGCTGTTACCTGAATGGGCCCACTAAATAGTTCGGTGGGGTATTGGAGAAGCTCTAAGCCCACAACCATCACCCCATGGAATACTTGTCGTAGGTCCCACTGTTGCTACATCACCACCATTCCGAGGGGTGAGCTTCCACCTTCCCCCTGCCATCCTTGATTCCTTTAGAAATTCTTAGCATTGCCTTCTTCTTTTGACTATTCGTAACTCGAGCGGGTCTCACTCTATCCAGTTGTCTTGCACATATATGCTCCTTTGTTTTGGGTAAATTTTTACAGAAAAGTTAAAATATATGTCATGTCCCCTTTTTAATATGCATTTTCATTCACACCAACCCACTCACTCCTTTAAGTATTTCTCCCCTTTATGCTTCGGGTGATCCCCTTTTTAAGTTTCTTAGGGCGGTGGTGAATGATATAACAACATTGGCTCCATTTAGGGACAACATGCTCGTCCTTGAACGTGTCGAGCACTCCGCAGATCATCTGTTAACCTCTTTCTACGAACACAGCCTCGCTGACGCTTCTACCTTCCTTAGGTCTTAATAAAAAACAACAAGCATAAGAGTAAAAGAAAATCATGTACAATACATATACGTGAGGGCCTTATGACCTAAATCGATCTTCCAAAACCAAGTTTTAGAATTTTCCCACATTTAGGGGCTTCAAGTAGGTCACCTTCAAATTTTCCAGCCTAAGGGTGTTAATTCCTCCAACTTACTGCAATTTTTAAATGGACCAACCCATGATTTGGATTAAACTTCCCATGCTTTCCTTTCATAAACATACGACATCCACCTTAGTTCCATATCTAAGACTTGAATTTCTTTACCTTTGGTATGTTGGTCGAACAAGTCTTTCATTTTTTCTTGATACTCTGTCAACCTTTGATTTACTCGACTCTAGGTTTCTTCCAACTCAACCAACTGATTCATTCTTTTGGTAAGATCATTTGGCTCCTCCTGAATGTCTTGCAGGAAATGAGCTACAGGTAGAGCTAGCTGTATTGGAAACACCATTGCTCTTCCATAGACCAATTCATACGGAGAATTTCCAGTTGATTTCTTGTTAATAATTTTATTTTCCCATAGTGAAAACCTGAGCTGCGAATCCCATTTTTTCTGGTTTTCGTTTATGAATTTTTTCAATGCTCTTACCAATGTCTTGTTAGAGGATTCCGCTAGCCCATTTCCTTGTGGATGGTATGCATTGGAGTGTCCCAACACAATATTCTATTGCTGGAAAAAGTTAATGAACTTGGTAGACTTAAAAGTCTGTGCATTGTCAGTTACAATCTTAGTAGGGCAGCCAAACCTGGATATGATGTTATCCTCCATGAACTTGATCACTACTGCATCTGTGGCATTCCTCGCTGGCACCACTTCTACCCATTTAGTAAAGTAGTCTGTGGCTATCAGGATCCACTTATGTTGTCCACTAGACGCAGGATGAATCTCTCCTATGAAGTCAATTTCCCATTGTTGGAAAGGTTCTTCCATATGTACTGGGATCATCGGCAAGGGTGAAAATTTTTTCTTCTCAGCGAATATTTGACAGTTTTTGCAAGCCCTGACCCGAGCATGAACGTCTCCAAAAAGTTTAGGCCATAAGAAACTTGCCTTCAAAATTTTGTGGGTTGTGGCCCTCCAACTATAGTGTCCTCCACAAATGCCTTCGTGGAATTCAACCATAACTTCCTCCACCTCGAGCTCTGTGAGACATAAGAGCAACATTCCTGAGGGGTCTCTCCAGTACAACCAGCCATTTTCTATAATAAACTTTTGGGATTTTAATCTCAGAGTTCGGTATTTCATCTTATCACAGCTTGGAGGACACCTGAGAGTTAGAAGATACTCTGCAATCTCCTTGTACCATGCACTGAGTAGGCATTTCATGTGAGTCTTCTGAATAGCAGTTTCTATGCCAGGCTGCTCCCATGTACCTTCAAGTACTTCTTCAACTCCCATGGTTAAATTTATTCCCAAGGCTTGACAGTTAGACTCAGACAGGATCTTTGCCAGACCTTGTCCCTTTATAAGCTTGGTGGGGCAAATATACAACTCATATTCTTGGATCTTTGCTATCCACTTTCCCCTCTTACCCTCGTTGTCACCTTGGATCAAAAAATCTTTCACTGCAGCAGTGGGTACAAAAGAAGTTATAGCTGACTGCAATATGTACATTTGAAAAGCCTTCAGGGACTTGACCAGGGAATAGGCTTGTTTCTCCAAAATATTGTATTTCAGCTTAGTGTCTCGAAGCACCTGACTAAAAAAGGCAATGGGTTTCTTGTACCATTTGGCATTCTTCTATAATAGTACCGCTGCTACAGTGTGAGGAGATGCAAACGAGAAAATCATGAAGGGTTGATCGTAGTCAGGACTTGCCAGCACAGGGGCTTCTACGAAAGCACTCATGATTCTATTAAATGCTTCCCTCGACTCGGTAGTCCATTTCACATCATTATCTTTCTTCAACATTTCTGTTAGATACCGCACTATCTCTGCGTAGTTCGGTATGAACCTCCTCAAAAAATTTATGCGTCCAAGAAACACTTGAACTTCCTTCTTATTTTGGGGTAGGGATATGTTTTTTATTACTTCTACCCTCTTTGGATCAATTTTGACCCCAGCTTTAGTTACAATATGACCCAACAAATTTCCTTCTTCTAAAGCAAACAAAGATTTTTGTGGGTTCAGAGATAGCCCATACCTGCGGCATTTTTCAAAGGTTCTGCGAAAGTGATCAATGTGCTCGGTATCATCCTTGGAGAAAACCGTGATATCGTCCAGGTACACCACCACAAATTTTTCCTGCTCACCTACAAAAGCGATTTCCATGGCTCTCTGAAATGTGGCGCCCACGTTTATCAACCCAAATGGCATCCGGGCATACATGAACGTACCCCATGGAGTGGTAAATGTCGTTTTCTTTTGGTCTTCTGGAAGAACTGCCACTTGATTCTAACCTGAGAAACCATCCATCATGGACATGTGTGAGGATCCCACCACCTTCTGCAATATGTGATCCATTTTTGGCAGCGGATAATTATCTTTAGGGGATGCTCTGTTTAAGTTCCGAAAATTGACACACAGTCTTATCTCTCTGTTATTCTTTCAAACTGGGACCAATTTGGCTACCCATTCAGAATACCTCAATGGTACAATGATTCTGGCCTTCAACAGTTTCTTGATCTCCTTTTCTATGGATGGAAGCAGTAAAGGATTAATCTATCTCAACTTTTTTTTGTGTGGCTTAGCATCTCCTCTTAATGGGATCTTGTGTTGTATGATGCTAATGTCAAATTTTTTTAGGTCTTGATAAGACTAGGTGAACACATCCTTGTAGGAATGGAATAGCTTTAGATATTTCTCTTTGTACTCTTCGAGGACCTTTTTTGACAACTTCACAATCTTGGGTTCTGCCTCTGTCCCAAGGTTTAACTCCTCTACCATCTCCTCTTCGACCACCTTATTGTGACTGGCTGGGACATCATTTTTGTCAAATAGCCTTTCCAAAGGCACCAATCCTCTGGGGATCACATTCCCTTTGAGCTGGAGTACCTTATGGCCAACCACAATATCCTGCGACTTATTCTCCAATAGTCTCCATGAATATTTTCACTTGTTCTTCATCTTCAAACACCTGCCAATTTTTGATATTATCTGGGATAGAGGGACGATAACGAACCTCTATTTCATACCTCAACAGGGGGTTCTGAGGGGGTCTGAAATTACTAGCTGCAATAGCAAGAGAATCGGCCATTCTATTTTGGTCCCTTGGCATGAATTGAATGTTGAATGCCAGGAAGAAATTTTCCACTAGATCCCATGCTTCATTCCTGTAGGCCCTTAGCCGGGGGTGCTTTGCTTGACACTGATTCCTGATCTTCCTTACTACTAGCTCTGAATCCACAAAGACTTTCAGAATTTTGATGCTCATGTTTTTGGCTGTTTGCAATCCCAGCAGCAGCACTTCGTATTCCGCCACATTATTCGTGGCTTCATACTCCAACTTGAAAGAAAAAGGAACTAACTACCCAGTAGGAGAAATCAAAAGGACACCATCTCCATTACCTTCTCTGGAATTCGCTCCATTGAAATGTAGGTTCCAGATACCCCTTTCTTCCCCACTTATCGACTGTTCAATCTTCAATTGGCAGAATTTCAGCTCCTGCACGAAATCTTCACCTTCTTCAAGCATCAAACAAGAAAACTCCTCGTCTTTACTATATACTAGTGAATTCACTGAGTTATCGGCCTTGGTAACCATCTTTACGAACCTTGTCTCCTAGTACAACCTTCTCTCTTGGCCTCCAAATACCGGAATGGTGGCGTAGGTCAGATCCAACTTTATTGAACCACTAATCTTCATCCCCCATGATCTGGATAATAGCATCCTAAACCGAGCCGGGATATCAGCAACTACTATATCCATTACCACACTCTTGGCTGGGATTTCAGCCAGATTTACAACCAGATCTTTGATCATCCCCAAACATTTAACTCTCTTAGAGTCAAAAGAGTATAGGTCTTTGTATGGATGAGTAATCTATAGTCCCAATTGTTCCATTACTGATAGAGGTAACAGGTTATGGGATTCCCCTGAGTCCAGCATGCAATTATGCAACAACAAGTCATGAATCACTAGGGAGACATAGAAAGGATGGGTCGATGAATCTAGCTCCTACACATGGGGACCAAAAACTACCATGGGCCTTTCCTCCTGGAGGTTAAGACTGTCTGGGATCGAGGTTACTCCTTGAGGAAGCATGAACTAGGACACTTGAGCTTGGTAGGCACGCTGTTTCAAAATCTCAACTAGGGGGACTGGGATCTTGACTTTCTCCAGCTCTTTTTGGAGACAGAAAACAGTAGGGGACTTCTCTATT
The DNA here is from genome assembly GCA_034641835.2 of Pinus albicaulis. Lineage (NCBI taxonomy): Eukaryota > Viridiplantae > Streptophyta > Pinopsida > Pinales > Pinaceae > Pinus > Pinus albicaulis. Next base: position 1,083,923,119 of record CM076584.1, on the reverse strand, counting down.
AGGTTTTATTTGAGTTATTTTAGTATGACTGGAGGTTTCTCCTCCACTGGAATATGTTTGACCTTTTCATTGGAATTGACTGTAGGCTTAGAAGAAGAAGGGGTGGAAACATTAGAATGTACAGGTTCATTGATAGGTTTCTTACCTTTGCCTTCGACCTTTTGAACAACTGACTCTTTTGGAGGCAACTCTTCTTCTAGCTCTTGTGTTCCGGTCCTCTTCCTGGAGGACTGGAGATCATACTTTCTGTGAAATTGTGCTTGCATGAAGTCCACAAATTGTTTGCAGAAATCATCAATATCAGGATCTTCAGCAACACCTGTTTTGTCAGCTTCTTCTTGCAAAGGAAGCTCAACCTCATCGTCCTCTTGCAAAGAGAGTTCCACCTCCTCACCTTATGAGTAGGCGAGGTATTGATCATCTTGCCCGTCAGAAACTTCTTTAGGAGAGCCATCCATTTGCCCTTCCAGATATAATGGGGCCTGTATGTGATCTTGTTGTTCCTTCCGGTCTCTTTGCAATATTTGAAGAGGAGGTTTTCTGTACTGAGGGTTATAACCCTGGTTTGGAGTAGCTTGGGGTGGCCTCGATGATGAATTCTTTGCTTCCATCTCAAGCTTCACCAGCTTTCTTGAGAGGTTCTTGATCATCTTGTTCATTTCCTCAATCTTATAATCCGCTATCTCCCTTTCTTGATTTGAGGTAGAGGCTTCTTCTTTACATCTTCATCTAGCATCGTGGTCCATCCTTCCTTTAGATTTACACGTAGAAGAAAATTTAGCTTCCACTTCTAAAGCATCAGTCTGAGCTTCGTCTAGGGTGGCAGAATTTCTTTCCCTTAAGGAGAAATCGAAATCTGATTCAAAGGCCTCTACAAACAACACCTTAGCAGCAATTTGGTGAGGCTTCATTTCTATTGGTAGACTTGTATACAGTTTATTAAATCTCTTAATGAATTCAGACACATCTTCATTATGTATTTTCCTCAAGGCATTGAATTCAGTAAGACAATATCCATGATCCTTTTTCTCCCCCCATTTCCTGGTGAAAGCATTTTCCATTTCCTCCCAGATATTAATAGAGCGGTCTCTCAGGGTCTTGAACCATTTATGAGCCTCTCCATCTAAAGACTGAACAAAGAACCTCAATACAACATCTAGATGTTCAACATTGAAGTTCTCTGCAAAAGCACAAAAAACTTCCAAGTGTTTTTGGGCAGCAGTGTTATCCTCCCCGTTGAAACAAGGTAGGACCTTCAGGTAATCTTGAGGCATGTCATTCAAGATCTATGGTAATGCCAAGGGGGAATATTTTTTCAACAAGAAACCAGGAACAACCATGATAGGTGGTGGAGGTGGATTCTAATGAATAACAGGTGGTGGCTAAAGGGGAGTGTGTATAACAATAGGGATTTACTAAACGACAACTTGTGGGGTTGCTTGAACAAATGGAATGTGTGAAGTGGTAACCTCTGTGACTTCCTTCACTTCTTCAATTTCAGGAGTGGGATGAAAAAAGAAGCTTGAAGTGTCTACAGACTCAGCCTCATCTTTGACTTCAATATTTTCAATGGAGGAAGGACCTGGAGAATATTCAAGGATTCTGGCAATGGTCTCAGGGCCTTGAACTTGAGCCAACTGTGAGGAAGATGGAGAGTCTTCCAAGGAGAATATTGGTATATCAATATGAGCAGTCTGCTTTTCTCTCCAATTTCTTTTGTGTAATATCTTCTCAGGGTCAGATACTGAAGGAGTTCTCAGTTGAGACGTGTCCGACCTCAAGTGGGGATTATTTTGAGCCAGGACTGCAAAATGGATTTAAACTTTGAATTATAGTGGAGTTGCCAAGGTGAGGGATCTACGACTCTCAACCCTTCCTACTCACCTATTTTGAAGGGTGACTGTGTTTTTTTCGTATCCCAGGGATTTAAATCTTTAACTTTGTTTCCCCAGCAACGACGCCAGAAAAATGTTGTCACTCCTAGAGACAGCCTTCAGCTGTAAAAAGACCAATGCCTAGGACATATTAAATGCAAGAAGCATATGAATCAACTGATTGCAGTTGAAAAATTTAGACTCTCATGCTAATATCAACTAATGAATTTCTTTGATAAAGATGGGACCGAGACTCTAAATGTAATCACAACAAAGAAGGAAACTGCAGAGATTGAATATGAAACTCAATAAGTAGATTTATCAGATAGCTTTAAAACATAATGTTGTAAAAGGGGCCAACTTGTGAAATGAATGTACAGTGGTCAAGTTATAAGGGAACGAAGACTATGACAGAAAATGAGATAAGATATTAACTATAACTGGGCTTATTCTAGGATAAGAATCCAAATAGTTATTATCAGTAGAACTACGGAAGAGATATGAAAATGGACAAAGTATCATGCCTGAGCCATATTTAAAGCGCTATAGATGAGTAAATATGAGTATCTCCTATGATAAATTCACATTTAAACATAGGAGCACTCGCATTCCAGAACATTTAGATACAAGAAATGTAGAGTGATACAAAATGAACATTTATATTAAAAACATGGAGAAGGGTTACAAACTGTAAATCTTCTCAAGTGGAATCCCCAATTCCAGCAAAATATTCTATTACTGAATCCCAATGGGATCTTTAACATCAACTATATAATTCATATAGAAAATACACATACAGAGTGCTTGAGCTAGTGAGTCATTCAGAAAATCTGGAATCCTCTATATGTCTTTCCTCTCTGCTTTTATAACATTCTGATGTTCTATACGAGGAAAGATATTTTGGAAAAATATCTTTTCCGCATGCCTGCATGCAGTTTCAAGTCTTAATCAAAAATAAAAATTGATGATGGGGTAGAATGCCTCCCATCATCTTACAAAGTGGGCTTAAAGCCATTTCTAATTGACATACAAACAACTTACTAACTGAAAGTAAAAATGCAAGAGTGAAATATGAATTTCACTCAAAATTAAAAGTAAAAAGAAAATAAAGTAAGAGGCCACATAGGCCCAATCATGAGTTATCATTGCTTTTGGTGAGACAGAGTCGGAGCTGCTGCTGGAGAAGGTGGTACTGTAGTTGTAGAAGAGTTGGCTTTCTTTTTGGAAAATGGAGTTGATAGGGATGTAGACGCAGTGACTGATGAACTCGTATAATCGCTACACCTCCGCCAGATGTTAGCTGCAGGACTAGGTATTGCAACGAAAGCATCGACAAAAGCATGCAATTCTATCAGTTTGACATAGTTCACCTGAGTAGGCAACTGTTGTTTAACCTGATAGAGGAGAGAGAATTCCTTACCAAGTGCGGAAATTATTGTTTCGGCCTTAAGCCGAGTGGTCTTCTCAGATGATTAATCTGTCTAATTCATCACCTTTGTCAGTTTGCACTCGTATACTTGTAACATTTGAAGTACAACATTTGTAGGCTCCCAACATGATGGGAGGCTAACAAGTGTCAGTTTATTTCATTCCATTTAAAACTGTCCCAAACTCATCACCATCTATTCTAAACTTCCCAGTGCAAGGTTGCGCACGGCTTCCTTTTCCATCACCCTTCTGCATTCTGCTACCTCCTTAAACCTATCTTTGATTCCCCGGTTGGCCAATTCTTCTGAGCTCAAATTATTTAGGAAGGTGATATAACTTCTGGCACTTTCAACCTTAGTTGTAGCGTCAGTATGCCCTTCATGTAGAGTCCTTCTGAATTGACAAGCCGCAGCCTTATTTTCTTCAATTAAGGTCAGAAAGGCCCAACGCTTCTTTACCTCCATGATGATGTCTGTCCAGATTAAGCGTCAGGCTTCCAAGAGGGTGATATTTCCTTTCATCTGGCTCGTCAGGTCCCTGATAGTCTTTTACTGTTTCAGCTTTTCTTGTTTCCCCTCTTCTATTTCTTTCTGCAGGGGTGCTACCATTTTGGTATTCTCCTTGAGACTGGCCTCGAGCTCGTGAATCTTTTGTCGTGAAATTTGAGCCTGCTTCTCTGCTACCTGAAGGTTGGCCAGTGCTGTATTTAGCTGTTCTGGAAGTGAGCTAGATACTTTAGGAGGTGGCATGGAGCATACATGTGTATCCCAGCTTCTTTGCAACTCATCCATATTCTGTTGGATGGTTTTCATCTCGCTAGTAATTTTAGCCCTCTCCTCCTTCTCCTTAGCTAGGGAGTCCGCTAGGTCAGTCTTGTCCTTTTTCATCTGGGCTAATTTAGCAGTTTGCACATGCTAAAAACCAGGCATATTTAGTTTATGCTTCAGAGCCGCGACCTCTTTTTGCAACTCTGAAATGACATGACCCTGAGGATTTGCTTTATCGCTCCCTTTGCCCTTCACAACCACTTGAAGACTCCGTTGGTCATTTGAGAGTGCTCGGGCATTCGCCTTCTCCACCCTAAGGTTCTCGACCACTTGGTTGTACTTGGTTTGCAGATTCCTTAGGGTGAGAGAGAGCTTCACAACCTCATCTTTCAGCATGTCATCGAAACACTAGAACAGATTGCATTTATCAATCGGGGGAACTTGTGACATGTTTACTGCCACCTCCAGAGCTCTGTAGCTAGTGATTCGAGCCTCTGGCTCTAGAACTGCTTCAGTCATGGCCATCAACAATTGTTCCTTATCCATATCAAGCTCGGCAATAAACCGAGTATGATACTTGTCTACATATCCCGCTAATTCCGACCAAAGCTTCTCCCTGATAGCTCTGTTCTTCCCCTTTATTTCATCCCCTACCTCAGACCTTTTTACAGAGATGTCTTGTGAAACCTCTAAGAAATCAGACAATGACAGACCATCATATTTTACCATGAAACCTGCTTTTCCCTTGTCTGACTCTCCATACAGTGCCACTTTTTCTAGCGGCGGCTCTTCCCCGACACCTTATTCATCGTTGGTTCTCTGCCTTTTAGGAGGCAGGGAATCCTCTCCCATGACTCCAGCTTCTTCAACCTATTTCTTACCTGCTTCTCATGTTGAAGCAGTATCTCCTTTTTCCCCTGTCGTAGATGAATCAGTCTCCATATGTGAAATCAAAGGCCAGGTGTCAAGATTAGCTCTCCACTCGATGAAGGGTCTAGTCTCGTGAGCATATGCAGTTGATTTAATCTTCCCCCTTTTGTTTGAGATGATGCTTTTTGGATCATAAGGCCAATTTTTCCCTTGCCTTAAGTCCATACCCTTGAGAACGTTTTCCACTATAGGGAGGGCATGCCTTGAGTTAACAATAAAGGGGCCGATGGTGGTAGGCAGTTTAAGAATGAACCCCTTTTTCGCAGGGAGGAAGTGGAGCTGGTTAGCCTTCAAGGTTTGTCGGAGGTACTCCAAGTCGAAAATCTGCATGGCGAGAAAAATTGGCAATCTGTAAGGGGAAACCTCTGCGTCGTAGACCCTGATCTCAGTATAATCATCAAATAGGCACCAATCTCCTATGCTTTCTTTCTCACTGAACTGTAGCCAGTTCCTCTACTCAGGAAAAATCCTGGGTGGACGGTTGTCATGAATAATAGTATAGGCTATTGCCATGAATTCATTCAAGAAGTTTGAATGACCCACCCCGTTAGCCAAGTGATGCACTGCAGGGTTCCAGTCAAAGACAGTTTTTGGTTGAGAATTTATACTAGAAACCTGTTTTAGACCCAAACCCTCGAACTTATCAGCCTGTTGGAAGAGGAAGAGGTAGAACACCATGGAGTAGAAATGAAAATGGCCGGTGGCCGGGAGGTCTTGAAACTTGGTTTGGATGGCGGAGGCCAAGAAACCAGGGATATCCAAAACAACCCATGATTGTGACATTAACCATAAAAGGGCTACACATTCCTTCGAGACTCGCTCGACCCCCTCTATACTTAGTAACCCCACAATGAAATCAAGTGTTGGCTGAAGGTTTTCCTTGAATGTATTCAGAGGCACCAAGTCCGAAGATGGGAAAGCTGTCAGGCGAGAGTCGGAAATAGTAGCGATGAAATCGCTCTGCTGCCTCCAGGGTAACTTGGAAAACTGACGGGCTAACGACATTTTAGTGAAACTGACATAATTTGAATTGGGAGGGTAGCAGAGGGCTTTCCTGATGATTTCAGGAGATATACTAAATATCTTGTTCCCTTGAGTTGATAGGAACATATCTCGGTGCTCATCATAAGCTTCTCTAAGCCAACATATTAATTCCACAACTAGGTAGACGGGCAAAGCAATTTGGTGGTATAGTCCTGAAAAAACAACTCTGAACCTATCCCTATTCTCTAAATGCTTCCTGAATATGCCAAGCTTGATGTTACTGATGAGGAAAGGGTATTGTGGGTCTCGAATGTGGGCTTGCATGTCTGTGAATGGCTCAGGTCCAGGAGCAGCCCTGGACTCGCGAACTTGAGGGGTTTCGGGCTCCGACTTCTTAATCTTGATTCTACCCATGACCATTATGAAAAATGAAAAGCAGAAGGAAACTTAGAGAGTGAAAAAGGGACAGAATACCTACACAGTAAGGAAAATTCTCGGGAGAAAATGACGCAGGGAAGTTGAAAGAGACTTAGCAGACCTGGTACTGGGAGCTTGCGCTTTGGCTTTACGGTATCTTGTAAAAGAAAGTGTTTTACCACAGTGAGCATAGAACAGGGTTAAATGGCTTTAGATTACTTGAAAAACGAGGCTAGGATGAAAATTTTAGGGCTGACGTCATAAGGACATCGACATTGGGACGTGTGGCATCTAGCTATTGGTTATTAGAGTTTTCGGGTTGAGTGTATACACAGCATGAGTTAAATACAGTATTGATCGTGTCTGGTGTCCTGAACTCTACCTCGCAAAACTTGCAACAAGCATTACACAGATAGGCCCACTAGAAAGTTCGGCAGGGTCTTGAAGCGGCTCTAAGCCTGTGGCCATCACCCCACGGAATCCTTGTCTCGGGTCCCACCGTATGCTACATCACCACCATTTTGGGGGGCGAGCTTCCGCCTTTTCCCTGCCATCCTTGATCCCCCGGAAACGATTAGCGCTTCCTTCTTCTCTTGACTGTTCATAACTCGGGCAGGTCCCACTTTATCCAGTTGTATTGAAAATATGTAATCTTTTGTTTTGGGTAAAGTTTTACCCCAAAGTTTAAAATTATATGTCCTGTCCCCCTTTAATCCGTATTTTTATTCACACCAACCCACTCACCCCCTTTAAGTATTTCTCCCCTTTATGTTTCGGGTGATCCCCTTTATAAGTCTCTTAGGGCAATGGTGAATGATATAACAACAGTCCTAATGATATTTTTTGAAAAAAAATAGTATATCTATGAGAATGCTCTACACTGAGAGAACTAAGTTTTTCATATTAAAATTTTATGTTTTTATGAAAAATATATTTTTTATTATTTTTCGAAGTTGGCAAAGTAATATTTCAATTGCATTTTGTAGACACATGTGCTCACCTAACATTTTTTTCATCTATTTAAATAAACTGAAAAACCAATAGTAACTTGTAAATGAAGATAGTGATATTTTTTGATTTTTTTTCATTCTGTATATTTTATGTTATTGATTTTTGTTTAACCTCTTTAAAGTGTCCAAAAAAGTTTCAAACATCATGTTTAAAAGGAATTAGATGAAAAATATCACATGAATTCGAAAATGTCAAACTCATATGCCATTGGATAAAGGATTCCTTCACGAATCCAACATGATCAAGTCTTCCACCTAAGGAATTTTTTTCCATAAGTCCGCTAGGGTAAAAAATGGTGTTGCACAAAATTTTGCAGAAGGGGTGTTGAAATTATGGATTTTAAGACCTCAAAAACTCGATCGAGCACTTAAATTGTTTGATCGAGCCCTCTTTCTTTTCACTTAAATGCACCCTCTCTTGACAAAAAGTGTAACCCAACTCCATGTTATCACCTATATATATACACACACACACACACACACACACACATTCTCAAAATCCTTAAAGTATCAAAATAATAAGCCCTTAAGGTTGTTTCAATACCAGTGTTGTGCAGAAAAGTGGCATAAACATATGTCAAAAAGGTATACATTATCAATTGTCAAGATATATCTATGATAACTATCATAATCACCATGTTCCTTGAAAGAGTTCACAATGTTATCTCTCTTTTACTTCAATGAGTTTACAATAGTTTGGTACTAGGTCCATTCCTATCTTGGACAACTTGTTAGTGTCTATGCTTTGGTTCTTGTATATGTAATCATAAGTGATATTCCCGAAAGAGGAGATGAGTTGTGATATAAACTGATGTAAAGGCTGAAGGGTGTAGTTGATGATTCAAGTTTTTCCTTTCATATAGTTTATTAATAAGGTTGAGTCATCATATACTTGAAGCTCATTAACCTAATTATCATTTGCAAGAGGGCGGAGTAGTTAAAGAGCCATGAGATCATGTAAGGTGTTTTTTGTGGCTCCAATGTTTTCTGAGAAGAAAATAAAGTGTGTATCGTAGATAAAATGAATCCCCCCTATCCCACCCATGGAAGGGGTCCCTTGGGCTACTCCACCAAAAAAATCCTATTAGTGATCCCTCTTGATTAGATCTTCTTCTTTACTCCTCGCATTCCCTTGGGGAAGGATCACATCTAAGAATCCAAAATAGCTATATTTTGAATAATGGTTTTGATAGCCAAAAAATCCATAACCAAATATCTCAAGCTACTGGGAGAGGTAGGCATGTACCCCCATTTTTAATGGAGGAGAACAGTTCTAGAAATTCTCTTCTATGCATTTTCCCTCCCAAATGAAGGAGTGATCCAGTAGACAATGGATTTCATACCAAACATATTTGGTATATAAGGGAAGAATATGAGCACATGTGTTGTGGTTTCAGAGGCTTGTGCACAGAGGATGCATCGACCAAGTCTTTGGAAGGAGTTTTTTTTTTGTAGGATGTCCCATGTGGGTGCCTTGTTGTTGAGAAGGAGCCACATGAAGAGGCAAGAATTTTTAGGACATTTTAGCTTCCAATTTTTTTTTCCCCAACCAAGGGGGAGGCCATTGTTCCTAGGCTTTTGCTAAGAAGAGGTAGCCAACCTTTGGAGACTATTTTCCTGATGGATTAAAGACCCAAATAAGTTGATCCGGTTGGTTAATTATTAATACATGTGATGTGTGAGGATTAGTGATGTAGGAGTTCCAGATCAAAGCTAGATTTTAGGGAGTTGGAGGTCTTGAATGGAGAGCCAAAATTGAGGGCCCGTGAAGTTTTGTTTGAAGGAAATCTAAGAAAAAGAATAGAAACCATTCATGTTTTGGATATAGATGAGAGGCTCGGGGTGTAGGTATTGTAAGCCACATCCAATTCATGGATCCTTCTCAAGAAGTTTTTTTTTTTTTTTTTTTTTTTTTTTTTTTTTTTTTTTTTTTTTTTTTTTTTTTTTTTTTATTCTTTTTATTTTTCTATTTCCAATATGCCAGCATAGGCCAACAAATATTATTGGGAAGGGTTTGATTATATATATGTGTGTGTGTGTGTGTGTGTACAAGAACAAATCCTGGTGAGGTGTATTTCATAAACAAATTCTTTTAGTTCCCACCTTTTTAGTTGTATGAGAATTGATTCTTGTGAGGGGAATTTCTTAAAATACTTCCTTTTGTTCCCACCTTTTCAAAATTTAGAAACATGAAATAAATATATCAATTTGGAGGGAATGGTTCTAGGAACTAGGGAGCTTTTTAGGAGAGTTTCAACTTTAAGGAAATGCAAGCTTGGGGACAAGTTTCCTATATCTAATAATTCAAAATAAATTCTATATTCTATATTAATAAATATTATTTTTGAGAATTATTAAATTAAAATGTAAATATTTTTATCTAATTATTATAAGCACATGTTTCATTACAAATAATTTTATTACGGGATAGCTCAGTTGGTCAATTTCCTGTTGCTAAGTACTTTTCCTATTAGGAGGTCATGGGGTCAAATCTCCTCGACGCCCTTTGGGTTAGGCCTTGCTAGTTTGGGCAGCGGGTAGATCCCTTAGGATTGATCTACCTATATTTTCCCGTGGATGTAGCAGCCACTTTGTGTATATGAACCACCCTATATATATATATATATATATATATAATTCCAAAAATAATTTAAATAAAGAGACTTAGTATTATTCACTTTATAATTGTGGATATGAATAACATTAATGCTTGCATGTCTGCCTTTATGCCAAGAATAAACATGAAAGTATAATAAATCAATGTGAAAAATCTTATAAATCAACATTCTAGTGTGTTGTTGTTATCAACCAACCATGTCATTGATTTTTATTGTATTTTCATAGTATACAAGAAATATTATTTATCCTTTTTCCAAATCCTGACCAAAACAATGATTCAAATTTATAGATGTTCTAAGTTTTCACCAAAACAATGGTTCAAGTTTATAGATGTTCTAAATTGTTATATGAAATGTTTAATTTTAGAAAGATATTAATATCTTATATAAGTATTTTGTTTCTTACATTGTAAACAAATATTTATAGGTACTAAAGTTTCAATATTTTTTTTTCTAAATATGTCCATATAAATATTAGCATAATTAATTAAAATTTTAATTATAATTAATACTTATTATTATTGAAAGTAGAATTTATTATATTAACATAATAAAGTTTAATATATTATAATATGATTAGGATATAACAATTTGAAATAATACTTAAAATATATCATTACCTAATGTAATCTTAAATATATTTTATATTTTTAATACATAATATTTTTGTGCCTTTCACCAGCATTATAAAAATAACACACACATAATTTCAAATTAAAGAATGGGCATGGAAGGATTGCATGGATTTGAACTTTTAGGCTCGAATTTGAATTCTTATGTCTCTCTCTCACACATACAAAGAATTCTATGGATTGAGCTTGATAAAGAGTTAAATAAGAAATTGCCTTAGGAATCAACATCTTACTTTCCACCGAAAAGTTTTTGTTGAGAATTGCAAAGACAAAAATGATGATCTCATCTATTGTTTTCTTTAATCTTAGAAAAGGCCTAATAATTAAGCCATGGAAAAGACTAGACAAAATAGTTATTCCCCATTAGCTCCATAGTGTTGTTATTAGGCCTCTTGAAAAAGTAGTGTAATTAAAAATGGTTGATGGATATTAATTTTGGTTTTATATTAAGAAAGGCGGCCCCTTTCACCCACCCACTTTGGCAGTTAGATTCATAAATTTGACTAAAAGTTATGAAAAAGATTATACTCATTGCAACGATTCTTTTAAATTTTTATTATATTGCTATTATTTTGAAAAATATTGAAAATATTCACAACTAACTCGAATTTATCCAATAATTTTGCAAAATTATGAATATACCATTAATGGGTTTCCCTAGTTAGCAACCTATTCACCATTTTTGGGGTCCAAGTCAAGTTCTTTTTGTAGGGTAGAGAACGCAATAAGAACCATCATAAAATTGAGTAAAACCTACATGATTCTCTCTCATCTCTTTATGTTCATCTCCCTAGCAATCTTGTATACTTTTGTTTCGATTTTGCATTTTGCATTTTTTAGTCATTACATTCTTGAGTACCAATAGCCATCACATATTTTGCATGTGCATATGAGATTGGATATATGCTAGAGGGGACATGCTTATAAATTTCCACACCTTGCACACTTCCTTTTTGTTTCTTTTCATAGGTTTATTATGTGTAATTGGAACATATTTGCTTTCCCTATGACCTCATCTCTTTCAATAAATTTTTAAATTTATTTTATTCCTTTTCAATAATTATGATATGAAAAAGACAAAAAAAAATCATATATTTATAAAAATGAGAGAAGAGCTAAAGAATCAATATCTTTGTGATTCATTTAAAGTTTAGAAATAATTCATCAATGTCTCTTTTGAACATAACACTTGTTGTAAGTGTGTTAACTTTATAGTTGGGTTTTAGTATTACCTTAGGATATATACCATGGTATCAAGTTTGTTTCCCAACTCCTCACAACTAGTTACTATTCCAATATTTATGGAAATGTATCATAATGGAAATTGCATTGATGGTTTGCATCATTAGTCTCTTTTGGAATTAGTTGTTTCCTAGGTTATTTTTGTGCCATGTTATTATTCAAAATAAGTATTTAGTTGATAACCATATAGTGGAGATTCATCAATTGTCCTGACCATCCATATCAGTTATTCGCTAAGTCATTTTTTCTTAATTTTACATCTAATGCATGTTCTCTCATACAAGGGTCAAAGGGTTCATCATTTCCTTCTCTTTAGTGGTTATACTCCTATCAATTGCAATGCATTTCTATGGGGGTTAAAACTAAATATTGATAGAACCTTGTACTTTATTTCATCACTAGCATGCTTCCTTGCATTGAACAAATTCAAATTACCATTGATTATTGATTGAGCAATTTCACGTATATTCAAATGCTAAACCTTTATTCACATAGTGAGCTTCATGTTATACCTTGGATTCCATTTCTCTTAATGGTGGAATCTATTTTTTTTAAATTGATTTTCATAATTGTTCAATAATTAAAGGGTCTTTCTTATGTGTTATTTTCATCTATTGGATCAAAAAGTCATACTTAATGGTATGTCCTTTCTATCAATTATTATTCCAAAATATTAAGTCAAATTGGGTTCTTGTCCTTATATTGCGTTGCTTTCTGTGGGATGCCTCAATTCCCTTCTTATTATGGATATACTATTATCAATTTCAACTTATTATCTCTAAGAGTGAGGTTTAGGGACCCTTATTGTACCTTGTGGTTAACCATAGTGATCAATTGTAGGTTCCCTCCCACTTAATAGTGAGTATTCATTAATCATGTTTGATTAGTTGATTCTACAAGTTATTAACACTTTACTAGAATGTAATATATATGTTTGATACCATTTTTATTCTCAGTGGGTTAAATCATATATAAAAATGGTATACATTAGAATTGGCCACTACAAAACTTGTTGAGCGATATAAATGCGAGATTTATACCAACATTTAAATTGTCGATCCGGGTTGGTAGACTTAGAGGCATAGCACAATAAATGCCACAATATGACCTCAGGGATCTGTCAAATAGAAATCAGTCTCTTGCAAGAAATTCAAAAGAAGCATCATTCAAGAAAAAAAGGAACAAGACTCTTCAAAGGAAAAGTTAACACACACCGGGAATCTACTTCTGGCTCCTCTTCTGGGTTGAGTTGAATCCTGTAGAAAGTCTTCCTCAATGGTCTAGGGGACAAGGGAATGTAGGTCCCATTCAAAAAAAATTCAATTCATAAATGAAAAACCTCTTAAGGAATTACTACTACGTTGCAGAGATGAAAAGCATGAAATTAAACTAGAAATCATAAGGCAACTTCATTTAAAGAGAATCAAGATGATAATGTACTGCTTCTCTTAAAGATAGTTAAGCACTTGGCTATAAGGAAATATGAAATAAGAACAAATAGGATAAATAAATTTCCCGTTGGTTACCCTAATTGTATTAAATGCTTCCTCAAAGCATTATGTATGATGTGTGCAACATTTAATTATAATGAAGAATTTTGTGAGCGCTTTGTCAATAAGATTCACAACCTCTCATTATGCTAATCCTGGAATTTGTAGAGATAAATGTTCTACAATGTACATAAATCAATTTCATATAATAATTCAAAGGAAATTATGAATACATGTTAAGTTCAGTTAACCAGAATTCGTATTCAGTAGTTGTTTCACCATTGCATACTAAGAATAGACTTCGTTATGCAACAATGGAATCAGGGCAGGTACCTAAGCTTGTAATAAAAAGAATTATAGATGCAATAGTAAAGAAATCATTGTGTATTTCAGCTCAGCCTTTTAAATAGCCAAATTAAAAAAATGAATTTATGTAATGAAGTTAAAAATTAAACGACTGAAAGAAGAGTTATGAAATGAAATTGCAGACCTACCTAAGATCATACTCACACCATGCAAACTTAGAGTGTAGCAAAAGAAATTCTAAGTGTTTGGGGAAACGAAATGGCTGGTGGGCCCAACCACCTAGCTCGTTGCCCTTGCAGTAGTTTAAATTATAGTCTTAAAACATTGAGGAGAAATGAAAACTCAGAATCGAATGCCAAATAAATTCATTGTAAAGTTCTGTTACAAAATCGTGGAACAATGCAACACTGGCTCCAGTGGTCCCCTCTAGGGATCATCCAAATAGGCGCGCAACTCCTCCCTTCCTGCACACTAACTTGACATCCTGTTTTGCAAATTTGATGCTAGATCTGGATCTGAGAATTGGGGTCCTCCTCAATGCGCAACCCTCTATTTTATAATAGTAGCGCTGCCCCTACTTGCTCGGATTTGTGCTTACAATTTTAGCATGGTTTGTTAAAAAAAATTGGACCTGAAACTAGAAAATCTGATTTGGCTAAGTTTGTAGGATAATACAACAATTAGTGCCTAATGGAATATCGCCAGCTATGCTCATATTAGTCTATCTCCATAATCGTAACAATCCAGGCCGCTGACTCCTTTGATTGCTTCCAAGCGTATCGTTCAGGTTGCTTACTCATTCAATCGTTTTTCTTAATCATTGTTCATAGGATGGAAAACACTATTTTCCAGGTGACAAATCTCCTATATACATCTCTCGCAACTCCTCATGCTAGATGATCTATTTTGTGCAGCGAAATATAGCTGGAACAATGGGTTTCATGATAAACTTCCTCATTCGTAACATGTTCATCGAATCTTTTCCTAGATGGGATGCATCATAAGAAATAATTTTAACTTTTGGGTTTGACTGCAACCTGACCTAAATTCTCATGGGACAAAACCCAACATAGCCATCGAAGGACTTGCAACGAATATTCTCTACATTCGCACATTGACGCATCTACTAAAATATGCTTGAAAATGATACATTGATTCAACCTCAATACATATTGACATTGTAATTTGTACTCCATCAAATTTTGGTTTTGCAAAGATTGAATAAACAATTTTGGTTTTGCATGAATATTATTTGTTGAGTCGAAAATCCATTTTGAATTTCTATGAGGAACAAGTTCAACTTTTTGGCTCCGTACGACTTCCACATTTTTCCATTTGGATTTATTATATTGACAACCAGATTTAGGGGTGGAGCTTGTGGTGGTGGCAGAGCGTATATAGAGTGGGGTGCGTGAGGGTATCCTGCATATTGTTATGGATTGATATTCATAACCATATGGGTATCCACATCCATATCCATATGCGACTCCTTGCTCCTGTAGTGGTTGAATCACCATGGTCGGATTGGTATTAAATCCATATCCATATGACCAATACCCACACCCTGCAACGACTGGTCCAGATTCCCTTTGAAATACTCAAGGTTGCCTCATCTTCAACCAAAAGCCACAATGCCTCAAAATTTGTGATGATTTTCATCAAGATGATAAATTTTTCTTTGCTAAACAACTAGGCAGTCTTTGTCCTCAATAATCAAATCCAGCAACACAGTATCCTTGCGCTGCTGGTACAAGAATTTAATGCGTAGTGCAGGAATGCATGGTGTAGGAACACGTGGTGTAGGAACGTGGTGTAGGAATGCGTGGTGCAGGAATGCGTGGTGTAGGAGCGTGGTGCAGGAACTTGCAAAAATAGGAATTATTCACCTGCCACAAAGAGAACTTGCTATTAACAATATTTTCATATTAAATACTTTTCAAATTAGAAAAATGAGAAGAGTTCATAGATCAACAATTGTCAGCTCTAAATTCCTCTAAATAAATCAATAATGCATAAAAATAATAATAATGACTTATAAATACTTATTACAGGCATAGAGTTATTTAGCGAAAAGCATAGAAATGTGGAAAAAATAGAGGCTCAACACTCCCCCACGCTGACCTTCTTGCATGTCCTCATGCAAGCCAAACTATAGGACTATAAAACCATGGAAGAAGGCAGGGGAAATGTTTAAAAATAAACTTATGCTTCTCGATAAAAGTGTCAGCAAAAATATCAGTAAGGGAATATGAATATATCCGGTATGTCATCATTTTCTAAGCATTCATCAAGTCTACAACATCATTATTACAGTGCCACTAAAACCAGGTTACAGCCCTTATGAAAGTATCAAGTGCAGGAATGTTAAAATTTTGATGTAACAAGATCAGGTACAGGAAAGCAATGCTTTGTACCAGACATTATGGAAAAAGAATACTTCACCTTTACAATGGACATCACATACCGGCTATCCTATTTCAAATGAAATCCCTGCTTGTCATACATTTCTTCTTCATAACTCTTATTTCTTCCCAGAGTCTTATTAACAAAAAAATCAATTTTTTGCTGAAAAGGGTGCAATTTCAAGAAAATTATCACAATATTCCTGCTTCTACTGTAGAAATCTTGTACTTAGGTCATATAGTGCTTATTTAGAGGTAGCCACAGTCGACACACATGGTTTTCCATTAACACCTTATGAGCAGTCATCGCTGAGTAATTCATCACTCTAAATACCATGGAAAAATTGAAGTGAGTTATGATACCAGAGAAGGGAGATAAAAATAGAGAAAAAAGACACCTTCCTGGGCCAATCAGAAAATTGAACACTTCTAAATTTTTTTATCTTCCAGATGCAAAAGAAAATTTCTCCTTAATCCAGTACAAAGAATCACCTTTACTATGGGTACCACGTCTTTAAAGATTCCTAGAAATAGAACTCAAAGCATCATGCTCAAATCAACCTAAAACCATTGTCCAAGAATTAAAATGATGAGTTTTAGGGAAAGAGAAGGACAACTGAGTAAATCATAGTATATAATCAAATTTAATACCACATACAGGACCTTGCTACCCGTAGGCATCTATAGCCTTGCCCGCGATGTCTTTTGACCCAACGAAATTCCTGTGTCCCACCCACTAGATATAGATTCATAGTTATCTTATTTAAATTAAAATTAGATGAAGGCCATTGTCCTGGCTTGATAACCAGCTAATGGCAGTTCCACTCACAAGAAGTAACATGGACGAGAAGGCCAGCTCGTGATGAGACCTCTTGTCTTCTAGTTTTTCAGCTAAAAGCCATTACTGTGGCTTGGTGACGAGCAACAGTAATGTCATGAATGTTAGGTCTCATGATTGTGGTAGGTCGACTCATTACGCAACCTCCTATCCTCCCCTAAATACTTTGTAAACTTTGATTATAATTAACTTCAAAGGTTACTTAATAAGTGGGGAGACATATCTACTCCTTAAGAGTATGGGATGGCATGAAAAGCTTTAAATGACTAGTCATTACTGGCTAATTCCTCTACCCTAAAGAATTTATTTTAGACAAAATATCTCAGATAATGACTTAGAAGATTCTTTGAGTGAATAATGCTAGCGTTCTCGTGAACAACTTATTATGATATTTATAAGAGTGGTCCACCATAGGGGCTCTCCAATGGTACCTTCTAAGGCAAATTGAAATTATTTATCTCAGATGACAACTCATTAGAGTGGTTAATCATGTAAAATAATAAGCTGTTATAGTGAATCATACTCAACAACATTTGTCACAGATGTGTGTGTTAACAACCAATGTGGATCAAAGGTAGTTTCAGTGGCTATGCTTTGAAATTAAAAATCCTAATAGCATTTTTGTAACATCTTTAGTCATGGCATTGATTTATTCTTCTACCCTACTCTACCCTAAGAAGCGGAAGACTCCATTTTAAGTGTAGGAGTACTTCCAATGCATTCATGTGTGCAATAAGAGGATAATATTACTCATGTTCAGATTTGAAAAGAATATTTGAGGAAATACCTAAACATGAGGAATGAGTTGCATTAACTGATGTGATGCTACAATTTGCCAAATGATAAAGGAGTGGATACTCATAGTCATATGAAACCAAGATTCTATGGAATCCATATACTCTTGGTCATTTGATTCATGGATAACATCTGGTGCATCATGAAAATCTTCCATATCTCTATCTTTATCCTTTATAGTGTAGGTTGGATTAGATGGATGTTCTTTAATCTCTACTTTTGATGGCTTCTCCTCATCAAGCATGATCCATAGCTTCTCAGTTTCCCTAGGTTTCTTCAAGAATCTCTTCTTCTAGAGGAGTAGACCTATCTCTGATTGATGCCAAAATGTGTTATTTTTGTGAAGCAGAGACCCCAGATTTTGCTAAGATTTGAGATAGATCTTGAAGTAGCATCAAAATACCTCGCATTTTCTCGCTAGTTGGAAAGTTTTGTCAGCACCTAGATTGACAACAGGGGTTTCTCTTGGTACTTGAAAAATAGAAACATACTAACTCAAAAGATAACTTGAAATTAAAAGAACAAACCAAGATTGTAAACTAAGAAAGTCACACTTGCGAAAATGAATTAAATAATCTCAATTGCAGTAAAGAAAGAAATCAAGCATCACAATTTGTAGTAAAGGAAACTTCAATTTTATGTAAAGGAAACAAATCAGGCATCACAATTTGCAATAAAGGAAATCATGCATTTGCAGTAAATAAATCCTAGCTTGTGAGCTCTCTGGCAATACTGTCCAGTATGCTTCAGCAAGCAAGGGGAATCTCATTAATATAGAAATTCAATTGTGAAGGAAAGTGAAAATCATGAAAAATCATGAGGCATTATCCTACAACGCCTCCCCGACAATGGTGCCAAAATGTTGGGTGGTATAAATGCGATATTTATACCAACATTTAACTGTCACTATGGGTTGGTAGACTTAGAAGCATAGAAAAATAAATGCCTGAATACGACCTCAGGGATCTATCAAATAGAAATCAATAGGGAAAATTTTAAGGATGAAAAATTATTTTAAATTTTAAAAAATTGGCGAATCTCACTAGTACCTAATATGCAAACTATAAAATATTTATTGATGTATTTGTAAAATTATTGAAATTTATAATGATTTTATATATACTCTCTATATAATGTTGGCGATTTTTAACGTAAAATAATTTTATATTGTAAAATTTGGGCGAATCATTTTTATATAAAATGGAAATTGGCAAATCTTTTTTTTGGAAAAATCATGGAAAATTAGCCCACGTGCAAATATTAGCCCTTAAAATTTTCCATGGAAATCAAGCTCTTGCAAGAAATTCAAAAGAAGCATCATTCAAGAAAAAAAGGATTAAGACTCTTCAAAGGCAAAGTAAACATAGTTCAAGAATCTACTTTTGGCTCCTCTTCTGGGTTGAGTTGGCTCCTGCAGAAAGTCTTCCTCAATGGTCCAGGGGACAAGGGAATGTAGGTCCCATTCAAAAAGAATGCAATTAAGAAATGAAAAACCTCTTAAGGAATTACTACTATGTTGCAGAGATGAAAAGCATGAAATTAAACTAGAAATCACAAGGCAACTTCATTTAAATAGAAACAAGATGATAATGCATAACTTCTCTTAAAGATAGTTAAGTACTTGGCTGTAAGGAAAATATGCAATACGAACAAATAGGATAAATACATTTCTCGTTGGTTACCTTGATTGTATTAAATACTTCCTCAAAATATTATGTATGATGTGTGCAACATTTAATTATAATGAAGAATTCTATGAGCGCTTTGTCAATATGATTCAAAACCTCTACTTATGTTGATCTTGGCATTTGTAGAGATAAATTTTCTGCAAAGTACATAAATCAATTTCATATAATAATTAAAAGGTAATCATGAATACATGTTAAGTTCAGTTAATCAGAATTATTATTCAGCAGTTGTTTCACCATTGCATCCTGAGAATAGACTTTGTTATGCAACAATGGAATTAGGGCAAGTACCTAATCTTGTAATAAAACGAATGATAGGTGCAGTAGTAAAGAAATCATTTTTTATTTCAGTTCAACCTTTTAAATAACCAAATTAACAAAACTAATTTATGGAATGAAGTTAAAAATTAAATAATTGAAAATAAGAGTTATGAAATGAAATTGCAAAGCTATCTAATATCATACTCACACCATGCAACCTTAGAGTGCAGCAAAAGAAATTCTAAGGGTTTGGGGCAATGGACAGGCTGGTGGGCCCGACCACCCAGCTCATTTCCCTTGCAGCAGTTTAAATTGCAGTCTTAAAACATTAAGGAGAAATGAAAAATCAAAATCAAATGCCAAATAAATTCATTTTCAAGTCTTATCACAAAATCGTGGAACAATGCAGCACTGGCTCCAGTGGTCCCCCCGAGAATCATCCCCCTAGGCACACATCTCCTCCCTTCATGCACACTAACTCGATTTCTTGTTTTGCAAATTCGATGTCGAATCTGGATCTGAGAATTGGGTTCCTCCTTAGTGTGCAACCCTCTATTTTATAGCAGCAGCATTGCCCCTACTTGCTCGTATTTTTTCTTACAATTTTGTCTCGGTTTGTTAAAACAAATTGGTCCCAAAACTAGAAAATTTGATTTGGCTAAGTTTGGAGGATAATAAAAAATCAATTCTTGATGGAATATCAGCAGCTATGCTCACATTAGTCTATCTCCACAACTACAACGATCCAAGTCGTTGACTCCTTTTATCGCTTCCAAGCGTATCGTTCAAGCTGCTAATTCCTTCAATCATTTTTCATAAGAATTGTTCTTAGGATGACAAAAATTGGTTTCCAGGTGACAACTCTCCTACATACATCTCTCATAGCTCCTCACGCCAGATGATCTCTTTTGTGTGATGAAAGATAGCTGGAAAAATGGGTTTCACATTAAATTTCCTCATTCATAACGCGTTCATTGGTTCTTTGCCTGGATGGGATGCATCATAAGAAATCCTTTTAACTTTCGGGTTTGACTGCAACCTGACAGAAATTATATTGGAACAAAACCAAACATAGCCATCCAAGGACTTGCAATCAACATTCTCTACATTCACACATTGAAGCATCTACTAAAATATTCTTGAAAATGATACATTGATTCAACCTCGATACATATTGACATTGTAATTTGGACTCCATAAAGTTTTGGCTTTGCAAAGATTGAATAAACAATTCAAATCTTATCATCTAAGATCAGACAATTCAACTGCATGAAGATTATTTGTTGAGTCAACAATCCATTTTGAATTTATGTGAGGAACAAGTTCAACTTCTTGGCTCCATACAACTTCCACCTTTTTCCATTTGGATTTATTATATTGACAACTAGATTTAGGGGTGGAGCTTGTGGTGGTGGCAGAGCGTATATAGAGTGGGGTGCGTGAGGGTATCCTGCATATTGCTGTGGATAACCATATTTATATTCATAACCATGTGGGTCTTTGTATCCATATCCACTCCTTGCTAATGCGGTGGTTGACTCACCATGGCTAGATTGGTATTAAATCCATATCCATATGACCAATACCCACACCCTACAAAGACTAGTCCATATTCCCTTCAAAACACTCGGCGTTGCCTCATATTCACCCAAAAGCCACAATGGCTCAACATTTGAGATGCTTTTTAACAAGTTGAAAAGTACCACTACTGATCTCACATTAGAACTTTGGAGGGTCAATTGTCTCTTTTTACAACTCTATTTTTTCTCTTGATGTGCATTGAGACATAGATCCACTTTGCACTTATTCATGCTTATGATTTTCATTTTGCATGGACCCACCACCATGTATTTATTTTTAGTCATAATTATACATTTTATACACTTCATGGATGCATATCATACTTCATTTGACAACCTTTCTTATTTTACACCTAAGCATGGGCATGCCCACCTTTGGGAAGAATTGTCCCATAAATTAATTTTTCTTGCAATTAATGCTTTGATCCTTTGCCTACCAAACTCCTTAGTTTACTTGTAAAAGTTTTTAGTTATTTATAATGTCTTTCAACTATAATTTTTTCCTTTTGATTCATCACACATTAGGGGCATCTATTAGAGATGAATTTGGTCATTCTTGGCTAGTAAATTATGTTGGACCACTTAGCTAAGCTAACTTTGCAAATTCCAATATATTTGAATAAGATCCGGTGCCTATTTTATTGGAATATTGTTACTTTCCTAACCCCATTAACCTCCTTAACCCCTAAGTGGATAGATTACTATACATTTATATGTGTGGAGGCGATCACTAGCAAATAAGTCCCATGTAGTAGTGTAAACACAATAATTGTAAGAAATATTACTAAAATGATTTGTTTACTTGAAACATCCTTCTCTAGAATGTTCTTAGGGGATATAAAGTGTTATATAAAGATGTATAATAAATTTAAAATGTGTCTTGGAAGTCATTTATAATTTGAGTTGTATAGAAGCTTCCTCCCTTTAAGAGACAAGTGACCATTGATTCCATATCAATAAATGTATAATATCTTGGTTCTTATTGTCAAGCCACTCGATACCATATGATCGCAAGTGTGGTGAAGTTAGTAGGCCCAACTGCTTCACGAACTCTGTTAAAATGAGGTTCTTTTGGCTCTCGCTGTTGACAATGAACTGTAGTAGAGAACCCTTCACCGACATCTATGAGTGGAAGAGACGCTCCCCCTCCTCTGGATCTTCGAGCTCAATATTCTCGATCTTGGTGGTGGCCACGGTAGCACTAGGTTCTGCATCAATAATATGCTTCCCTTTTTCATTCCCCTTGTCATGTTATAACTTAGATTCAAAACATGCATATGACTCAGAAGCATTTATTTCATCCAATAGTGACTACTTGGCTCGACACTCACTTTTATTGTGAGTGGGGATCTTCTGGAAATCACACCATTTTCCTGTGTCCTTCTTTGACTTTTTGGTGTTGTTCTTTGCTTGCGGCTTTGGAGGGTTTTATTGGGTCACCCTGCCTTGTCTTTGTCCTTTGTTTTGTAGTTTGGGGGCACCTTTCCCTTGCTTCGTATTCGCAGATCCAAAGTCTTACTTATTCTATTTAAATTTCTGCTCAATCTTGGCAGCATATTGGTATGTTGCACCAAGCGAGGAGATGTCCAGGAACTCCATTTCCTCCTAAATGTATTTGTGCAAATAACTGTAGTACTTGAGCACCATAGTTTTCTCAGAATCTATAATACCCAACTTTGTGCATGAGGTATGGAAAATATTTGTCATCTCATGCACATCTTGAACCCTTTTTTGCTGTAGCATAGTCCATTGTATGTACTTGTCCTCATAACTCCCCACGGGGTAATATTTTTCTTTGATGGCATTTTGGAAAGAAATATAAGTGGATGCAGTTTAAAATAGTGAGGGTTATCTCTCATCCCTTTGTTCGAGGTAGATTTCCCACCATTCCTTGACATTGGGGGTGGCTTTGAGGAGTGCAAAAGTGATATTTTCCCCATTGGAAAAATCATGAACCAAAAAATATCCTTCCAACAAATCTAACCATCTATCTATGACGTTTGCATCTATATGATCTTCAAATATGGGAATGTCAAAGTTAACTTGTACATTTAAGGGAGTGGCACCTCTAGAGTGGCTGCCAGATGAAGATGCATCGCCTATGGGCATCCGCCAAAGAATCTGGGTCATCATCGCATTCCTATGTTGCTCAATGGCTTCTTCAAGAAATATTTTGAAAGGATATCCTCCTCCCTCATCTTTATTTCCTTCCTCCATGGGAGGTCGTTGAGGTTTATGATGCTAGTCTTGTAAAGGTTCAACCAGTTCGAGCCCTAACTCCTTATACCTCGACCTCATTGGGGACATGCAAATAAAAACAGAGAAATAACAAACCACTCTGATACCACTAATCCAGAATTATGCAGGAATGCAACAAAACACATATATAAACATAAACATAGAGATGCAACAGAAATAAATCTTCATTTCATTAATATCAAAGAACTGAAAAATGCTTATTTACAAAATGGAAATAAACTAAATCAAGCGATAGTAGCTGATCTATGAGAAGAGATGTGGCGGCTACATGCCTTTTAATTGCGTTACAATGAGGCTCAAAGGCCTATTTATTATAAAGAAACAATGGAAAACCCTAAACATCCAAAAACCTAACCCTAAGAGATGAAGCGCCAAAACTATGGGCCCCGTTGGGCTAAATTGGTACATCAATTTCCAGGGGTCATAAATTTGGAATACGATCTCCATTTGACGGGTACACTACCTCTTTAGAAATATTTATCCGAGGACTACAACTTCTAACTACAAATTTTAGTTAAAGACCCATGTTTTTCTGTTTTCCAAAAAAACGTCTTTTAGGGCCTCAAATGGCTCTAGAAGTTTAAGACCCGAAAAAATGCCAAAAACAGTAAATTGTGCTACAATGAAGGAAATTGAAATTGTGTTCCAATTAAGGAAACTGAAAGAAACAATGGTGGGGTCCAAGTAAAATAAGTGGGTGGCCACCAATATCCACCTGGATCACATGCCCCCTCGAGTTAGGTGGCATGCCCACAACATCTACCATCAATATATTATCGTTGGGATCATATGATTCTTTAATTGGCATGGAATCACTGAGAACCCATGTAACCATGGTGGAATTCTATAATAAATCATTGGAGTGCCTTAGAGATGACGAAAAAAAAATTACATTATAAGGAAAGAGAAATCATATGCCAATTAAACAAATTTCAACATTGCAAATAAACAAATGTAACTAGAAATGAAGTGCCCTATTAACAATCCAAATAACTAATATAACAAAAGACAACAAAATCAAAATTTATCATTTATATAAACAACACAATAATAATATATATATATATATAAACTTCCCCACCTCAATGTAAATGATATGAAACATAATCATAGACACGTCATTATACAATAATCAATTCATACAAAATTTATTATACATTTTTAAATTCATATACATAGAACAACATATATTGAAAACCCTAAGTATCACCAAAACCAATCAAAATAATTTTCTCTTTGTATCATTCATGGCCCTTTCTTTGTGTCCTTTTCTTTTGTTATTCTCAATAATGATAAATTACCTACAATTAATAGTTTGTCAAGTTATCATTTTCATAATCAATATAAAATAATAATATTATTTTCATCAAGTTATATTATAAATATATTATAAATTCATTATTCTAAATTAACATATTAACGCTAAATGATTATTGTTGAACATTTAATGAAGATTAAATTTTTTTATTATTTTTTTGAAATTATAAATGTTAAATGATGGTTAACAAGTTAGAAGTGAAAAACAAAAACATTTTTTTTATTATTATGTATAATTCAAAATTAATCAAATTATTTATCAATTTTAAAATTTAATAATAAAAATGCGATGTGTGTTTCTATTGATTCAATCTAGTTTGAAAATAAAAAAATTTACATATGTTTCGAGATTTGCATCACCAAATTCAAAAATGCCAAAAAAGGCTTGAAGTACTAATTATCTTATTACATTCTTCTATTCTAAGCTGGTAATTTTTTATATATTCTCCAAAATACTCCTAATATAACTATAAACTCGCATAACATGGATAAAATTTTGTGTGCTATTCATTAGAGTATCTTAGTAACTACTGACTAATTGCCTAATTTTTTGTTCTATCTTGCTTCTATTTCTTGAGTCGTCTTCTTGAATGACCTTCCTTTATTTTTCTTGTTGCTTTCTATCTCATGATTGTTGCCCTCATCCTCCCAATATAGGGTTTGTGCCATGTTGTCAGTGATTACCCCTATTGATGAGGGACCACCTTCAACATTACCAAACTTGAGCTGGGAATTTCCTTTATTATTCACAAGAACATGGTTTGGGATTTTTTAGGGGGTGGATCCACCTGTTGAAGATCTGAATTATTCTCAGGGTTTTGACCCTGCTCTATTTCATTTATCTCCCAATATTCTTGATCCAATATTATTTTGTCTTCTTTAGAAGCTCCTTTGTTCAAATTAGCAATTGGATCTTCTTGATTGTTCTCAGCTTGATTCTGCAAAACATCAAATTGTATTACTGGTGATGAAGCCCCATTTTTATTTTGAGTATTATGGTTCTTACCTGCTGATGACCTGACTATATTCCCTCCTTTCCTTTGATTCTTCCACTGCTCCTCTTCATCTGTTAGTGGATTCATGCCCTTACTAGCGAGGGCCTTCTTACAATCTCCAACAAAGTGACTATATTCGTGGTAGAATCTACATTTAAATGGGATCTTCTCATAATCAAGACTCTGGAAATGAGTCCAAACCCCTAGAGTGAGTTATATTTTTGAAGGTAAACCCTTCTCCAAATCTACCTCAACACATATTTTAGTGCATGCAAACTAATATCATTTTGGTTCATCTTTATCCAAATATTTTCCAACACCATTTCCCATTGTTCTTAGGAAATTATCAATCCAACATGAGAGAGGAAATCGAGGGATTTAACCCATACTAGGATTGCATTTGGGATATCTTCATCTAGTTTCAAGTCTAAAGACTGCTTGTTCAAATATATCCCTTGATATACAAAAAAATATGGCCCCTTTTTGAAGTTCACATCTTTATCTTCCTTTAGTTCAAAGAGAAAATAAAAAAATCCATTGTCGCATGCGTATAATCTGATATTACCCTTCATCGTTGGATTCTATGTCTTGTTGATCCATGCTTCCATAGATCGCGGGGACAACCACATCCCCATGAACTTTCCAACAAGAGCACGATCAAAGAAGGGCAAGGTTGTTCATCGAACTCTCAAAGAAAGAGTCATCAAGGGGATGGATTTTGAGTTTTTAATGAACTTCTCCTCTGCACCTTTGTTCGTCTGCTTCTTCGAAAGAGAAACCATGAGAGCTTGGAAGGTTGTGGCCTCATTAGGGGGAGGGCAGGGGAGCCCCCTCCGGGTATGCCACTATAAGCACAAGAATAACTTAGGGTTTCTACAATACTCATATCTCTAGCAAGATTGTTTTCCAAAAAATATGTAACTATAATGTGAAATATATATATATATATATATATATAATTTTACAATGTACAAACTTAAAATAAATTGAAAAAGTACACACAAAGGTCTCAAATCTAACCATGAATTAATAAACACTTTGTATACATCATATACACATACTCATTTAGTTTTGATGTCATCTTCTCTTGTCATTTACTTTATCTTTTTCTATCTCGATCATAATTTCTCTGTTATAATTTTAAGATGAAGAAGTACAATGACCATAGAATGTGAAAATAAAATTGTGCTTATAGTCACTTTCATTCACACATTTTATTTGCTATCAAGATGTTAATTTACATATATTCATGTGGGAGATTTGTCATACCTTGTAGCATCATATACATCACATACTTTATTTGTTATCAAGGTGTCATTTCACATATGTTCATGTTGGAAATGTACCATATCTTGTAGCATTAATATGCACATAATTGATCGTCATACACATCATACCATTAAAGCAACATTCTTGCCATACCTTCGTCCACATTGATAGGTGATTCAACAACTTTTATCTATTTTTTTTTCAAGATTTTAATGGTATGATATCTCCTAATATCCATTGTGAAATTCCACCACTAACATATATATAAATGGTGTAGTAAACTTATAGACGAAATTGGTTTTTTCAAACTTGAGTTTAAATTGTTTAATCTGTAAAATTCAAGTGCTCTAGAGATTTTTCAAGGTGTTGAATCTATTTATGCATTCAAAAATGTATTTTAAATAATAAAAAGTCATATTCTTGCTTTAAATTGTATCATTTAATTCTAGTGAAAAATGTTATTCCATCTATAAATTAAACTAAATCTATTTAAATAATATAAATTAATTTTGTTATTAAAAACCAAAATTAACTCAAAATAAATGAAAATATATTCAACTAAAAAACCTATAAAAACTAAATAATACTAAAGTATAATATTTAAAAACAATTAAAAAATTAACGTGCTCCTCTATTAGAAATCAAATGACAAATGAGCATCCATACATCTAAACCTTAAGTAATGAAACACCAATGATCTATCTTAAGATGACAATACTCCGTCTCAACTATTAAACCACATTCCAACCCATTTTAAATAATGTATAAACTTTTAAAAATAATTAACTTTATATTTATTTTTGTAACCTGTTTAGGATAAAATAATTAACTTTAAATTTACGATTGTAAATGAAAAATTCATGGAGACATTGATAGATAGGTAGTGTTCAAACTACTTTTATTGTTAAAACCTTGAGATGACAATGAAGTCAGTACGACTTTACGATGCTTGATTAGGACATACAATGCGTTAAAGGACGCTAACATATTTTTATAAGATAATTTGACTTCTTATTATTAATAATTTATAAGATAATAAAAATGATTAATAATTTTTTAATAATTTTAATTTTTTAAAATAGTTTAGGATACTTAAATTTCGAGAGAGAGGTGTAGTTTAACTTATAAATGAAATAGTCTTTTTTACGACATTTTTTTGGTTAATTTTAATTAAAATTCGGCGGAGATTCTAAAAAAATTGAATTTAAGTTGTTTAATGTTATGCAATCAACTCACAAAATAGAAGTAAAGATAGATCAACGGCTTCAAAATTAGCCTTTTCAAGGAGGCAACCTCCTTTACATTACATAAATGAACAATTCTTGGATGATACAAATGACAAGACCTCCTTTGTATATATAGGAGTCTAAGGGGTCACTATACAATGAGAGCCTACATAACAATAATAATGTAAGGGAACAACAATAACAATAGTGGGCTTCTATGGGGCACAAAAATAGAAATTTGGGGGCTACATGGACACAACAATAACAATTAGGGGGCTACACTAACAATAAAAATACTTGAGCTACACTAGAATAATCCGAGTGCCCCAAGGGCTTTTCAAGGTGTTGAATTTATTTATGCATTCAAAAATGTATTTTAAGCAACAAAAAATCACATTCTTGCTTGAAATTGTTCATGAGATTCAAGCGAAAAAAGATATTTCTTCTATCATAAGTTTAAGTTGTTCAAGTTGCAAAGTTCAAGTACCTACATAGGTTTTATAGAGTGTTGAATCTATTAATGCGTTCAAATGCATTTTAAAAAACAGGAAATCACAATCTCACTTGAAATTGTATCGTTGGAATCCTAGGGAAAAGTTCATTTTGTCTACAGTTTATATTGGGTTGTTGGGAGGAATGATTGGGATCCTCTTCCACCCAAGTTCAATTCATGCAAGTGACATGATGAACTTTGATGTAATGGACTGAATATATATATATATATATATATATATATATATATATATATATATTCGAAAGGAAAAAAAATTGTAGTTTTATTAAAATATAAAATTATCTTAGATGATGTGCATACTATTTGGCTGATATAAGCCCTTATTAGTCTTCAAAATGCATACTATAAAAGTGCTCCATTTATTCATATATAACAATACATCCTCAAAATCCTTAAAATATCAAAATAATAAGCCCTGAAGGTTGTTTTAGTACCAGTGTTGTGAAGAAAAGTAGCATAAACATGTGTCAAAAAAGTATACATTATAAGTTGTCAATATGTCTCTATGATAACTATCATAATGGCCATGTTACTTGAAAGAGTTCAAACTACTGTCTATATTCTACTTCAATGTGTTTCAAGCAGTTTGGTACTAGGTCCAATTCTGCCTTGGACAATCTGTCACCATCTATGTTTAGGTTAATACATATATGATTATAAGTGAATATCATGAAAGAAGAGATGAGTTGTGAGACAAATTGATGTAAATGCCGAAAGGTGTAGTTAAAGATTCAAGTTGTTCCTGTCATCCAATTTATAACTAAGGTTGAGTTACCATAAACACAAAGCCTATCAATCTAATTTTCCCTTTCTTATTTCTTTCTTTTCTCCTTTAAAAGGAATCTTTACATATTTACCTTTCATTTCCATCTTCTCTCATCTCTTTTTTCCTTTTATCTTTTCTCCTAATTTTTCCTATTCCCTTCTTTTTTCCCTCTTCTCTTTTCTTCTCCTCTCTTTTCCCTATTACAAAAAGACATGTACACCTATATCATGACATTTTCACATCATTTCTCTCATAATAAAATGTCGTTTTATATATTTCTTCCTCTTCTTTTATCATAAAATGAAAAATAAGATACATTTTTTAAAATTAAAACTTTAAATTTAAAAATCATAATAATAAAATTTATAATAAAGAAATTAGAATTAGAATTAAAATTTAGATATTACATATAATTTAATTTTAAATCCATTCATATCATATATTACATATATTCTTTTAAATAATTTCTTAACATATTTAGTAATAAGAGCCATTCATTGCTTATGGGAAATAAAAAAATATTAACTCTAAAAATGTGGTCATTAGATATGCATCAACCAACAACGAAGTCATTAAACATTGTGATGTTCACTTAACATTTTTTTTAATTGTTATTTTTATTTAAGTGTTATTTCTTGAGTATCTATGAATATAATTTTTATATATTTATGTTGTTATATATTTAATATTAATAAATAAAGTTGGAAAAATAAATTTTATAAACATTAATTTTTTTAAAATAATATATTATATCTATAAAATTATTATAAAATAATTAAATATAGAATTATTTTAATAAAATATTATATAATAAATAAATATAAATTATTCTTGGATCTGGGTGTCAATCATGACCTCTCCACTTGTCGACGCTAAGAGTAATTGGATACACCACCTGACACTCCCTCTCACCTGCGTGATCTCTCATGCCATCGCTCCTCCATAACTATTGTCCTCTCTCACGTCTTCACACACTCTGAACCATTAGGCTCACGACCTTCCTCCTGCATGTTTTAATGCATGTCATGTTTGTTAAATGACACCTCCCTTATCTCATTTTGGTCATTGCGCTTGAGCCTCTCCCTGCACTCTCCCTTGCCTAGTTCTCACAAAATCAATGACCCCTACAAAACTCCAGGACCTCCAATTGACCATAATGATCTGTGAACGTGACCGTATGCAACATGGTGGTTATGGTCGAGGATACAGAAAACCTTGTGCTGCACCAGAAGCAGACACTGAATTGGATTTATTTCAAAGCCACATCCTAGATCATATTTTCCACCAGGTCATAGAATTGGAAGTAGATGAGGTGATTTGTGGGGAAAGTGTTATGTATAGTATGTGGGTTCTTTGTAACCTCCTTTCCCGCCACCTCCTCACCCAGAAATGTGATTGTGCCTCCAATGTAAGATGGATAACTGATGTTAATGCATGCACCAATCATTTCTACTCCCCCCTTTGTCGTCTCTCCTACAACCTTGGAGTTTCTTTCCCCCGAACATCCTCTCCTCCTCCCCTCTTAACCGCTCTGCCTCAATTTCAATCCCTCCTAACTCCTCCTTGGCCTCCACCATCTTTGTTTTTGGGTGAAATTTCTCTTGTTTGTGATTCGAAGGACACCTCTATTCGGCCCATGGAAGTGCAATACCCAAGAGAGAAGACTTCTCCCCCCCCCGTCCCAATCCTAATAACTATTACATCATTGAAGAGAAGTCAGACACTGAAGAGGCAGGTCCTTCCACAAACGAGCACGTGCAACAACATAATGTAAATGCTCCTCCTGGCAGGCACGGCGTCAACACAAAATGACTAGGTTCCCTCTGCTAATGGATGTGCAGTTCATATCTATGTTTATCGCCTTTGTTGGTTCTTTTTTTTGAATTGATATTGTTAGAGCTATAACAATGGCTAATCTTCAATGGCCCTGCTCAGTCCATTAGTTTTGGTCCTATCTAAAAGTTACAATAACTCTGGCTCACCTTTACTTGGAAACTCATCCGGTTTCCCCTTCATGGGGTACTAGATGTTTTTCCCTTTGCAACCTTCTTTTGTGCCTCAGGGCAACGACTCTCTATGTTTATCTATTTGTACTCTATGTAAGTTATTTTTGTTATTATAATGTAAATAATTTGCCAACATAAATAAATAAATAAATATAAATTATTATAAAATAGACAAATATAAATTATTTTAATAAAATTATTATAAAATAAATAAATATAAACTATTTTGATTCTAAATATTAAAACCATTATTTATAAATATTTATACAATCTAAAATTAATATAGATTTATACTTGTCTTTTGGGTAGTTTACATAGTAAGTCTATATTATTAAAGTTGCGTAGTTTACTTAATAAGTCTATATTATGAAGTTATGCGAGTAATTGAAAATATTTTGAATCCACAAACTAACTAACCTATGTGTTGTCTATAATGTAGTGGTGGGAATCAATGTCGAAATATGAGCCTAACCTAATTTCCATGGTTGGAATCTTTGAACTTGACCTAATTGACCTAATTGCAATGGTCATAATCCATACATGCAAGCAAGTATGATCCTAAACTAATTTTTATTCCTCCAATTAACCCAAAAAAAAAAAATGTGCTCATAACAAAATATGTCCAAAATATAAATCAATATAACATTACTTTCAAATTATGAAATAACAACATTGTAACATCCATTGAAATACATTAAGGGATCTAGCCATTAAAAATTGCATGAAGTTGAATCCAACTTTAGTCTTTGTCGGACTGGTAAAGACATGAATGAATGAACTGGGGTAGATGTGCATTCATCAAAGCATGTTTCTCTAACAAGAGAGAATTGTATCCAACATCTGTTTTCTTATATAAACCTTATGGTTTTCAAAATATAGGAAGCATAACAACTCACCTCGCCACCTCTACCTTGGATGATTAAACCCCACATATGTGCAATTCTTCTTGCTCTCCTTCACCTAATCCTCTCCTGTTATAACAATTAGCATTGTAGTATTTGCATTTGTAGTCATAATTAAACTTATGTTCATATATCATTCCATCTTGAAAAATACATGTTATACAATTTCTAAGCATACCCCAACTCTCTTGTGCTCCTCCTTCAATATAAGTTGCAAGTACTTTATGAAATAATTGTAGGTACTTGCTATCCCTATCTAAAATAATGGTCTAAGATAACCCAAAATGAAATCACACATTCTTAAAAAAGAATTTAGAAATGGCTTTGACTATGATGATCTTCTTTTACAATGCTAGAATTTCCACAATTTTCTTCTTCCCTTGAGGGAAAATCATAAGGAAGACAAATTTCTTGGTCTGGGAAATGATCTTACTGCATTTCTTAGTAGATATCAATGATATTGCGGCGGGCGATGCTACCTCTGGTATCTTGTATAACTTATTTCCCATGTTAATAATAACAGTGTGAGGCCTATACTCATACAAAACAAGACACTTCCACAAGTATGGTTGGCCTAATAATACATCACAAACTTCAAGAGAAGCAACATCACACAATACCTCATCCGTGAAGGGATTGATGTTGTAGGGAAGGCGACACTGCTGGCTGACCCGAAGATCTTTTCCTTGGTGAAGCCACCCGATGGTGTACGACTACAGGTGTGGTTTAGTCAGTAGTCCAAACCGATTCACGACCTCTGCTGAAACAAGATTATTTTGGCTCCTGTTGTCAACAATGAACTACAACAAAGAACCCTTCACCCACATTTGTGAGTGGAAGAGAAGCCCCCCCCCCTCTGGAACTTCGAGCTCAGTCTTCTAGATCTTGGTGATGGCCACGGTGGCATTGGGTTTTGAATCAGTAATTTTCTCCCCTTTTTAATTCACCTTGTTGGGTTTTGACTCAGACTCAGAACATGCATCTCACTCGGAGGCCTTTAGTTTGGCCACGAGTGACTACTTGGCTTGACACTCACTTGTGTTGTGAGTGGGGATCTTATGGAACTCACGCCTTTTTCTCGTGTCCTTATTTGTCTTCATGGAGTTGTACATTTCTTGTGCCTTTGGTGGGTTTCCTAGGTCACCCTGCATTGGATTCGTCATTATTTTTAGGTTTGGGGGTGATCTTCCCTTGCTTCGGATTCACATATCTAAATTATCACTTTTTTTGTTTAAATTTCTTCTCAATATTGGCAGCATATTGGTATGTTGCACCAAGTTAGGAGATTTCCAAGAACTCCATTTCCTCCTAAGTGTATTTGTGCAAATAACTCTAGTACTTGAGCACCAGAAGTTTCTCATAATATTTAATACCCAACTTTATGCACAGGGTATCGAAGATATTTTTCAACTAATGCACATCTTGATCCCTTTGTTGTCGCAACATAGTCCATTGTATGTACTTCTCTTGATAGCTCCCCATGAGGTAATATTGTTCTTTGATGGCATCTCAGAAATAATTCCAAGTGGGTGCAACTGAAAACAATGAGGGTTATCTCTTGTCCCTCTGTTCCAAGTAGGTTTCTAGTCCTTGACATGGGGGATGGCTTTGAGCAGTGAAAAAGTAATATTTTCCCTATTAAAAAAATCATGAACCAAAAAATATCTCTCCAATAGATTTAATCATCTATCTATGACATATGCATATATTTATCCTTCAAATGTGGGAATGTTAAAGGTGACTTGTACCTTGAAGGGAGTGGTGCCTCTAGAGTCAATGTCGGATGAAGATGCGTTGCCTGTGGGCATCCGCAAAAGGATCTAGGAAAACATATTTGTCATCGCATTCATATGTCACTCGTGGGATTCTTTGAGAAATATTTTTAAAGGATCTCCTGCTCCCTTGTCTTTATTTTCTTCTGCCATGGGAGGTCGTCGAGGTTTGCGAGGCTGGTCTTGCAAATGTATAATCAATTCGAGGCCTAACTCCTTATACCCTAACCTCATTGAGGACATGCAAAGAAAAATAGAGAAAGAGTAGACCGCTCTGATATCGCTGATCTAGAATTATTTAGGAACACAACAATATATATATATATATATATATATATATATAGATATATGTATAAACATAAACACACAGATGCAATAGAAATAAATCTTCATTTCATTAATATCAAAAAATTGAAAAATGCTTACATATAGAATGGAAATAAATTAGCTCGGGCGATGGTAACTTATCTCTGAGAAGATATGTGGGGGATACATACCTCTAATTTGTGTTACAAAGAAGCTTGAAGACCAATTTATTATTGATAAAAAATGTAAAACCATAAACATCCAAAAACATAACCCTAGGAGACGAAGTGCCAAAATTGTGGGCCCTGTTAAGGTAAATGGTACATTAACTTCCCATGGTTGTAACTTTGGAAAACGATCTTAGTTTGACTAGTACAATAACTATTTAGAAAGATCTATCTGAGAAATACAACTTTCAAATACAAACATTTGTTAAAGACTCAATTTTTCTCGTTTTCCAAAAGATCGTCGTTTAGGGCCTCAAAACGGCTTCGGAAGTTAAGGACCCAAAAAACTGTCAAAAATAATAAATTGTGCTACATTTAAGGAAACTGAAACTATGCTACAATTAAAAAAACTAAAAGAAACAATGTTGGGGGTCCAACTAGAATAGGCGGGTGGCCACCAATATCCACCTAGATCAATCCTCCCCCCTTAGGAAGCAGTGGTCCCCATTGCGTTGAGTTCCTCCCTGAGAGGGGGAAGATTCTATTGAACATGGTCCCTGGTGAGCCACTTGCCTTGGTGCAGGAATTGGAAGGATACAATTGGATCTTTTGTTGGCAAGTGTTCTTGATTTGTGTGTCCATGATCTGATCAGTTGTGGCTTGTTCCATGCAGTCTGGGTTTAGCTGTGTTGGTGTGAGTTGTTCTGTAATGTCTGATGTGTCTAGCAATGGTGGAAAATATGGGCGAAGGTGGTCCAGATTGAATATTGGGTGCATGCCAAGGAACAGTGGAATGATGAGCTTGAAATAATTGTCCCTTAAAGCCTTAGTGATGGTGTAAGGCCCTTATCATAGTAGGCGAAGCTTGCGGTGGGCCCCATCGAGGTGCTCCTTCTAAAAATGTAACCATAATTTGTAACCCACCTGGAACTTGTGTGGCACCAAACGTTGATCATGATTATGTTTGTACTTAGCATTTTCTCTATCCAATATTTCATGGACCTATCAGCATACGTGTTGAATGCACTCAATGGATTTGTTAGGCCTATCAACTTTGAACTGGACATGAGCCGAATCTTCTTGAGTAGTTGAAAATGGTATGGCAACATCAATGGGACATATTGGCTAGAATCCCAATCCCACTTGAAAGGGGTTTTGGCCAGTTGAGTTGTGGAGAGATATGTTGTAGTTGTGTTGGACATAGGGAAGGCTCTCATCCCATGTGTGTGGTTGCTTCGAGTTATACATGCGCAAGATGTGCACGATCATCTTGTTGATGACCTTTGCTTGGCCATTTGTTTGGGGGTGGAAGGTCGTGGTCTTAGTGAGCTTGGTATCCAACAAAGACCAAAGGCTTGACCAGAATGCACTTAGGAACCAGATGTCTCGATATGAGATAATAGACTGTGGGATCCCAAAGTGTACCATACTCATTCAAATAAGAGTTTGGCAGTGGATTCTGCAGTGATACTCTTCTTGCAAGGCACCATAATGACCATCTTAGAGAATCTGTCGACAACCATGAAAAAATATTAATTTCCATGCTTGGTAGAAGGAAGGCCTAACATGTAATCCATGGAGATGGATTCCCACGACCGAGTAGGAGTAGGCAGAGGAGTATACATGCCTTTAGTATTGATTTTTGGTTTGGGAATAACATAGAAAGTGTAGGATCTGATGTACTTCACAACATCATGTTGAAGGTTTGACCAATAAAAATACTTCTACAACATTGCCACTATCTTATCTACCCCAAAAATTCCAGTGAGCCAACTCTAGTGTGCCTCCCAAATCATCTTGGAATTCTCGCTTGAAGGAACACAAGGTGTCCCAAGTGGCATATCAATGTGTCATGGAGGTGAAAGTCTGAAACTTGCTTACCTTCGAAGAGAATATGGTATTTTGATCACTCTTGTAAAGATGCAGCCAACTCAAAGTCTCGTGTCCACAAGAGTCGAGCATAGTGGTTAGCGCCATAACCGATGGTCGACTGAGGCAGTCTGCAACATTATTGGTGCTTCCCTTCTTGTACTTAATGTTCAAATGGAGTTGTTTCAAATATGTGGACTACTTTTGTTGGCGATTTTTCTATAAATTTCCTTGTGGTTGTATGAACTACAAAGATCGGTGGTCTATGTGGATGATATTTTCCTTCCCCATAATGTAATGCTTCCATTTTTCGACAGTTCTGCAGAATGTAATACATCTCCTTGTCATATGTGGGATACTTTCAGACTATATCTGAAAGTGTTTCACTGTGATATGCCACTAGATGCCACTACTGGGTAAGGACTGCACCAATAGTTTAGTCGAAGGCATCTGTCTCAATTCCAAAGTGTTATTGAAGGTATGGTAATGTAAGGACTGGTGTAGAGTAGAGGCGATGCTTCAACTTTGCAAATGCTTGTTGTTGGTTTTCAGACAAAAATAACTTTTATTTTGCTCTGTCGTTGGTGACTTGAATCAAAGGAAAAGTGATATGATAGAATCCCAACATAAACCTGCAATAGAACTTGGAAAGACACAGAGCTATGTTACACTGGTTGGGGCTAGCCAATCCTGAATAAATTGTATGTTTTTTGTGTCCACATGCACACCCCACTCATCAATGATGTACCCTAGATATTGAACGTGGGTCATACCAAAAGTTAATTTCTCCAAATTGGCATGTAAGTTTTGTTATAGTAGGGTTTGTAGGACCTATCGAATATGGTGTATGTGCTCTTCCCAACTCTAGCTCAAGATCAGGATGTTTTCCAGGTACACTACCATGAATGCATTGTTGAAGGGTCGCAATATGTCATCCATCATCCGCATGAAGGTTGCAGGGGCATTCATTAACCTGAAAGGCATGACTAGCCATTCGAAAATGCCCTCCTTGGATTTGAAGGGATTCTTCAACACATGGTGATATCTAAACTTGAAATCAATCTTTTTGAAATATTTTATGCCCTTAAGTTGGTCTAGAAGGTCATCAATATATGGGATTGGATACCTATTCCTGACAATGAACTTATTCAGTGCCCAATAATCAATACAGAGCCTCCAGGTTCCATCCTTCTTCTATACCAACACTATCAGGCTCCCACAAGGTGATGACCTTGGCTTGATGTGCCCTTTCTGAAATAAATCCTAAATCTACCTCTTGATTTCATCGTTCTACATAACATAGCATCGGTAGATCGGCCCATTGGGTAGCAGTGCGCCCGGGGTCAGATCAATGGAGTGCTTGACCCGACAGTGTAGGGGTACCCCTGTGGGTGAGGTGAAGGTCCCCTTGTACTCCTCCATGACCTTGTCCATCTGCTTCTGTCGAGTGGAGGGGGTGTATCTAGATATTGTTGAGGTGGCCACAATTTTCTTATTTCCTTGACGGTGAATCATAAGGAAGACAAATTTCACGGTCCGGGAAACGATCTTATTGCATTTCCTAGCAGAGATTAATGATATGGTGGTGGGAAGTGCTACCTCTGGTATCTTGTATAAATTATTTTCCAAAGTAATAATTATAGTGTGAGGCCTAGACTCATACACAACACGACACTTCCACAAGTATGGCTAGCCTAATAATACATCACAAACTTTAAGAGGAGAAAAATCACACAATACCTCATCCATGAAGGGCTTGATGCTGTAAGGAAGGAAACAATGTTGGCAGATGTGAAGATCTTGTCCTTGGTGAAGCCACTCGATACTGTATGACCGCGAGTGTGGTGAAGTCAATAGGCCCAACTGCTTCACGAACTCTGCTAAAATGAGGTTCTTTTGGCTCTCGTTGTTGACAATGAATAGTATTAGAGAACCCTTCACCCACATCTATGAGTGGAAGAGATGTTCCCCCTCTTATGGATCTCCGGGCTCAATATTTTAGATCTTGGTGGTGGCCACGGTGGCGCTGGGTTCCGCATCAATAATATCCTTCCCTTTGTCATTCCCCTTTTCATGTTCTAACTCAAAGTCGAAACATACATATGTCTCGAAAGCCTTTAGTTCAGCCACTAGTGACTACTTGGCTCGACACTCACTTGTGTTGTGAGTGGGGATCTTCTGGAAATCACACCATTTTCGTGCATCCTTCTTTGAATTTTTGGTGTTGTTCTTTTCTTGCGGCTTTGGAGGGTTTTCTTGGGTCACCCAGCCTTGTCTTTGTCCTTTGTTTTGTAGTTTGGGGGCGCCTTTCCCTTGCTTGATATTCACATATCCAAAGTCTCACCTATTCTATTTAAATTTCTACTCAATATTGGTAGCAAATTGGTATGTTGCACCAAGCGAGGAGATGTCCAAGAACTCCATTTCCTCCTAAATGTATTTTTGCAAACAACTGTAGTACTTGAGCACCATATGTTTCTCAAAATCTATAATACCCAAATTTGTGCGTGAGGTATGAAAAATATTTGTCATCTCATACACATCTTTATCCCTTTTTTCCGTAGTGTAGTCCATTGTATGTACTTGTCTTCATAACTCCCCACAAGGGAATATTTTTCTTTGATGGCATCTTGGAAAGAATTCCAAGTGGGTGCAGTTTAAAATAGTTAGGGTTCTCTCTTGTCCCTCTATTCGCGGTAGGTTTCCCACCATTCCTTGACATTGGTGCGACTTTGAGGAGTGCACAAGTAATATTTTCTCCATTGGAAAAATCATGAGCCAAAAAATATCATTCCAACAAATTTAACCTTCTATCTATGAGGTTTTCATTTATATGATCTTAAAATATGGGAATGTCAAAGTTAACTTGTACATTTAAGGGAGTGGCACCTCTAGAGTGGCTGCCAGATGAAGATGTGTCGCCTATGGGCATCCACCAAATAATCTGGGAAAATTTATTCATCATCACATTCCTATGTCGCTCGACGACTTATTCGAGAAATATTTTGAAAGGATATTCTCCTCCCTCATCTTTCTTTTCTTCCGCCATGGGAGGCCGTTGAGGTTTGTGAGGCTAATCTTGCAAAGGTTCAACCAGTTCGAGCCCTAATTCCTTATACCTTGACCTCATTGGGGACATGCAAATAAAAATAGATAAATAACAGACCACTATGATACCACTAATCCAGACTTATGCAGGAATGCAGAAAAACACATATATAAACATAAACATAGAGATGCAACATAAATAAATCTTCATTTCATTAATATCAAAGAACTGAAGAAATGCTTATTTACAGAATGGAAATAAACTAACTCAGGCAATGGTAGCTTATATATGAGACAAGATGTGGTGGTTACATGCCTTTCAACTAGGCTACAATGAGGCTCGAAGGCCTATTTATTATAAAGAAACAATGGAAAATCCTAAACATCCAAAAACCTAACCCTAAGAGATGAAGCACCAAAATTGTGGGCCCCGTTGAGGTAAATTAGTACATCAATTTCTAGGGGTCATAAATTTGGAATACGATCTCCATTTGAAGGGTACAATACCTCGTTAGAAATATCTATCTGAGGACTACAAATGTTAGTTAAAGACCCATCTTTGTCTGTTTTCCAAAAAACGTCTTTTAGGGCCTCAAACGGCTCTAGAAGTTTAGGACCTGAAAAACTGCCAAAATAGTAAATTGTGCTAGAGTTAAGGAAATTGAAAATGTGTTACAATTAAGGAAACGTAAAGAAACAATGGTGGGGGTCCAAGTAGAATAGGCAGGTGGCCACCAATGTCCACCTGGATCACATACCCCCTCGAGTTAGTTGGCATGCCCACAACATCTACCATCAATATAATATCGTTAGGATCATATGATGCTTTAATTGGCATGGAATCACTGAGAACCCATGTAACCATGGTGGAATTCTATAATAAATCATTGGAGTGCCTTAGAGATGATGACAAAAAAATTACATTGCAAGGAAAGAGAAATCATATGCCAATTAGACAAATTTCAGCAT
Source organism: Pinus albicaulis (assembly GCA_034641835.2). NCBI lineage: Eukaryota > Viridiplantae > Streptophyta > Pinopsida > Pinales > Pinaceae > Pinus > Pinus albicaulis. The sequence goes on along the minus strand of CM076584.1, from coordinate 1,083,882,472 downwards.
TGCAAATAAACAAATGTAACTAGAAATGATGTGCCCTATTAAAAATCGAAATAACCAATATAACAAAAGACAACAAAATCAAAATTTATCATTTGTATCAAAATTTATCATTGCGCCGAGAGGCACATCTACAGCCCAATATGACCCCGATGTCAGGTATGTCACGTCCTCATACAAAATGTCGGCTTAAGTTTTAAATTAAAAAAAATAAAAAATAAAAATCGCATTGTATTAGAACATATATCAATTTCTAATAAAATTATGTATTATTTATATAATTTGAATGGACATTAAATTATATACGTGAATTTGAATGGATCATAAATTTACCTTTAACAAAAAAAATTACCACATTGAATTTCCAAATTAAGTAAAATTTTAAACATATTTAATCTTTACTAAAGTCAATACCATTTCCTAAATCAAAGGAAAAGAGTTAATTCAACACAAACAATCAAAATCCAAAATCTTTTAATATTTCTTTTAATTAAATATTTGTAAAATGAATTTATACTTACTCCAGAGCTATGGTAAATAAATAAATAAAAATATAAACTAGATGTATGGTAAATAAATAAAATTATTTTTATATTTATTCCATAAACCTTTTTATATTTAAAAAAACTTTAAAAAGAGGTTTTATTTAGATGAAGCCTATGGGACGAATACCATGGGACAAATTAATATTGATACCATGGGCCAAATACCATGGGTAAAGAAATAAATATAAAAGAGGTATAAAAAAGTATGATAAATAAATAAATAAATATAAAATATATATAAAGAGGTATGGTAAATAAATAAATATAAAAGAGGCATAAAGAGGTAAGGTAAATAAATAAAAATATATCAAATAGGATTATAAATAAAAATGTAATTATATAACAAGCCTATGGGCCAAATACCATAGTAAAGAAAAGGGTATGGTAAATAAATAAAAATATAAATAAACTAGAGGTATGTTAAGTAAATAAAACCTCTTTTCATATTTACTCCATAATCTGCTTTATATTTACAAATATTTATGTTCATTAGTTTACATAACTAAGAAGAAAGAGAGAGAGAGAGTTATAATGGAGAGATGGAGAGAGAGTGTGTGTATTTAGGGGTGAGATAAAGAGACAAAGTAAGATGTATGGAAAGAAGGGGGAGAGAAGAAGTGAGAAGGAGAGAGGGAGGGATATAGTAATGTAGTTGGAGAGAGAGAGGGGTGGAAAGAGAGAGAGAAAGAAAGGGATGGGGAAGAGAGAGGATTAGAGAGAGAGAGAGAGATATGGGGGAAGAGAGAGGATTGGAGGGAAAAGAGAGAGAGAGAGGTGGGAGAGAAAGGGAGAGAGAGGAAGGATGAGAGAGAGGAGGAGAGTGATGGGGGAAGAGAGAGTATTGGAGAGAGAGAGAGAGAGATCAGGGAAGAGAAAGGGATTTAGGGGAGAGAGAGAGAGGACTTGAGAGAGAGGAGGAGAGAGGGATCGATAAGAGAGATGGATTTGGAGGGGGAGAGATGTAGGAAATAAGAAATATAGAGAGTGAGAAGTGGAGAGAGAGAAGGAGTGACAAGGGAGAGACAGAGAGAGAGTGTGTATGTTTGGGGCTGAGATAAAGAGACAAATAAGGAGAGATGGAGATAAGGGGAGAGAAGGAGATATAAGGAGAGAGGGAGGGATATAGTAACATAGTTGGTGGGTGAAGAGAGAGAGAGAGAGGGAGAGAGAGATGGGAGAGAAAGGGAAAGAGAGGAAGGAAGAGAGAGGATGTGAGAGAGTGGAGAGAGGGAGGGAAAGAGAGATGGACTTGGAGGGGGAGGAGGAGAGAGTTAAGAAGAAAGAAATAGAGAGAGAAAGGTGGAGAGAGAGAGAGAGAGAGAGAGAGAGAGAGAGAAAGTGATAAGGAAGATGGAGAGAGAGGGAGAGAGGGGGAAGATAGAGATATAGATGGAAGGTGAAAAGAGGGAAGAAGAGAGAGATGGGGAGAGGAGGGGATTGACAAATAGATTGATATATGTGTGTGTTTAGGAGGGTGAGATAGAGAGACAAAAAATAAGAGATGGAGGGGGATATAGATATGGATGGAGGGTGGAGAGAGGGAAGAATATTTCTCACATTAGATGGATTGATATAAGTGGAGATGGTGATTTATAATCCTATTTGATTATTTGCACTATATGCATCGATTTTAGTGTAGATATTTATTTCTAATGATATTTGATTACTTGCATTGATTTCAGTGTATGTGGTGATTTCTAATACAATTTGATTGCTTGCACTGAATTTGTTGATTTCAATTTAGATGTCGATTTATAATTATATTTGATTACTTGCACTAGATGAATTGGTTTCAATGTATATGATTTCTAATCCTATTTGATTGTTTGCACTAAATGCATTGATTTCAGTGTAGATGGCGATTTCTAATCCTATTTGATTTATTTGAGTAAATGCATTGATTTCAGTGTAGATGTTGGTTTCTATAGAGAGAGAGAGAGTGATAAGGAAGATGGAGAGAGAGGGAGAGAGGAAAAAGGGAGGAAAGAGAGATATTAATGGGGGAGAGGGAGAGAAGGGCAAGATAGAGATATAGATGGAATGTGAAGAGAGGGAAGAAGAGAGAGATGGGGAGAGGGGGTGACTGAAAAATAGATTGATATATATGGAGTACAAGAGTGCGTGTGTTTAGGGGGTGAGATAGAGAGACAAAAAAGAATAGATGGAGGGGGATATAGATATGGATGGAGGGTGGAGAGAGGGAGGAATATTTCTCGCACTAGATGGATTGATATAAGTGGAGATGGTGATTTTCAATCCTATTTGATTATTTGCACTAGATGCATCGATTTTAGTGTAGATATTTATTTCTAATGATATTTTATTACTTGCACTAGATGCATTGATTTCAGTGTAGGTGGTGATTTATAATACAATTTGATTGCTTGCACTGAATGTGTTGATTTCAATGTAGATGTCAATTTATAATTATATTTGATTACTTGCACTGGATGACTTAATTTCAATGTAGATGATTTCTAATCCTATTTGATTGTTTGCACTAAATTCATTGATTTCAGTGTAGATGGCAATTTCTAATCGTATTTTATTTCTTTGAGTAAATGCATTGATTTCAGTGTAGATGTTGGTTCCTAGAGAGAGAGAGAGTGAGTGATAAGGAAGATGGAGAGAGAGAGAGAGAGGACAAAAGGAGGAAAGAGAGATATTAGCGGGGGAGAGGGAGATAAGGGGAAGAGAGGGAAGAAGAGAGAGATGGAGAGAGAGGGTGATCGACAAAGAGAATGATATATATGGAGTGCGAGAGCGTGTGTGTTTAGGGGGGTGAGATAGAGACAAAAAAAAAAGATATGGATGGGGATATAGATATGGATGGAGGGTATAAAGAGGGAAGAATATTTCTTGCACTAGATGGATTGATTTAAGTGGAGATGGTGATTTATAATCCTATTTTATTATTTTCACTAGATGCATCGATTTTAGTGTAGATATTTATTTCTAATGATATATGATTACTTGCACTAGATGCATTTATTTCAGTGTAGGTGATGATTCCTAATACTATTTGATTGCTTGCACTGGATGTGTTGATTTCAATTTAGACGTCGATTTATAATTATATTTGATTGTTTGCACTAGATGCATTGATTTCAATATAGATTATTCCTAATACTATTTGATTTTTTGCGCTAAATGCATTGATTTCAGTGTAGATGGCGATTTCTAATCCTATTTGATTGCTTTGAGTAAATGCATTGATTTCAGTGTAGATGTTGGTTTCTAATCTTATTTGATTGATTGCATTAGGTGTATTGATTTCAATGTAGAAGTTATTTTCTAATCTTATTTGATTGCTTGCATTAAATGCATTGATTTCAATGTATATGTTGATTTATGATTTGATGTAATTGGATATATGACGGTACATTAATATTAAAGTGATTGGATTAACAATATGCATTGATTTTAGTGTAAACACAAAAAGTTTTTAACAATGTAGATTGATTTTTGTGTTATAGTAATTTAAGCTATTAATATTGGAGAGCAAGAGAGACAAGGTATCATGTTTACTACAACAGATCGAGCTAAAGATTTAAATGGTTTACGATTTAAATTTTCTTTTTCATATAATCCATATGAAAAAATAACAAAACTAACAAGGAAGGAAATAAGAATAGTAGAAGAAAATAGTTTGAGATTGATTGTAACATGAGTACGTTCTTATTGTTCACATTTTCTATCTTTCAACACTATTATTGTCACTTTGCATTTAAAAAAAATATTTCATCATTTTTCATCATTATAGTTATTAACAATAATTATCATCTCAACGAACTGAGGTAACTAAGAAAATTTAAAATTAAAATGACCAAGTTAATCTTAGAAATATTTAGCATATTTAAAATTATTATATTAATATTTGATATATTTACATATTATTGATAAAATTAATCATATCTTTGATAGATTTTCCTTGGCAGCACACGACTGAAACCAGCCTTAGATCCATCTTACATCTCAAAAATATACAAAAAATTTAATAATCTGAAAAATGTGACGTTGATGCCTCCGACTGGAACCAGCCTAGATCCATCTAACTCTGGATCTATCATGCGCCGAGAGGGATCAAATCTCTCGAGGTGCAAACCTTTCCTAAAGTTTTGCACTCAAAAAATAGGTTTGCACCTCGAGAGATTTAATCCCTCTCGGCGCATGATAGATCCAGAGTTAGATGGATCTAGGCTGGTTTATATAAACAACACGATGAAATATCAAATATATATATATATATATATATATATATATATATATAATCCATCTCTCTTCCATTTTATAAACTTTCCCGCCTCAATGTAAATGATATGAAACGTAATCATATACATGCCATTATACAATAATCAATTCATAAAAAATTTATGATACATTTTTAAATTCATATACATAGAACAACATATATTGAAAACCCTAAGTATCACCAAAACCAGTCAAAATAATCTAATTTACTTCTCCTTGTATCATTCATGGTCCATTCTTTGTGTCCTTTTCTTTTGTTATTCCCAATAATGATAAATTACCTACAATTAATAGTTTGTCAAGTTATCATTTTCATAATCAATATAAAAGGATAATATTATTTTCATCAAGTTATATTATAAATTGATTATTTTAAAGTAACACGTTAACGCTAAATTATCATTCTTGAACATTTAATGAAGATTACTTTTTAGAAATTATAAATGTTAAATGATTGTTAATAAGTTAGAAGTGAAAAAAAAACATTTTTTTAAATGTATATTTCAAACTTAACCAAACTATTTATCATTTTTTAAAATTTAATAATAAAATGTGATATGTGTTTCTATTGATTCAATCTAGTACGAAGAACAAAGTTTTTTACGTATGTTTCGAGATTTGCATCACCCAAGTTCAAAAATGCCAAAAAAAGCTCGAAGTACTAATTATCTGTTTACATTCTCCTACTCTAAGCTGACACTTTTTTATATATTCTCCAAAATACTCCTAATATAACTATAAACTTGCATAACATGGATAAAATTTTGTGCGCTATTCATTAGAGTATCCTAGTAACTACCAACTGATTGCCTAATTTTTTGTTCTATCTTGCTTCTATTTCTCGAGTTGTCTTCTTGAATGACCTTCCTTTATTTTTCTTATTTCTTTCTATCTCATGATAGTTACTCTCATCCTCCCAATATAGGGTTTGTGCCATGTTGCGAGTGATTACCCCCATTGACAAGGGACCACCTTCAACATTACCAAACTTGAGATGGGAATTTCCTTTATTATTCACAAGAACATTTTGGGTTTTCTTAGGGGGTGGATCCACGTGTTGAAGATCTGAATTATTTTCGGGGTTTTGACCCTCCTCTATTTCATTTATCTCCCAATCTTCTTGATCCAATATTATTGTATCTTCTCTAGAAGCTCCTTTGTTCAAATTAGCAATTGGATCCTCTTGACTGTTCTTAGCTTGATTCTGCAAATATCAAATTATTTTGCTGGTGATGAAGCCCCATTTTTATTTTGAGTATTATGATTCTTACCTGCTGATGACCTGACTATATTCCCTCCTTTCCTTTGAGTCTTCCACTGCTCCTCTTCATTTGTTAGTGGATTCATGCCCTTACTAGTGGGGGCCTTCTTACAATATCCAACAGAGTGACTATATTCGTGGCAAAATCTACATTTAAATGGGATCTTCTCATAATCAAGACTCTGGAAATGAGTCCAAACCCCTAGAGTGAGGTATATTTTTTAAGGAAAACCCTTCTTCAGATCTACCTCAACACATATTTTAGTGCATGAAAACTAAGATCATTTTGGTTCAGCTTTATCCAAATATTTTCCAACACCATTTCCAATTTCTCTTAGGCAATCATCAATCCAACACGAGAGAGGAAGTCGAGGGATCTTAACCCATACTAGGATTTCATTCGGCATATCTTCGTCTAGGTTGAAGTCTAAATACCACTTGTTCAAATACATCCTTCGAGATCCAAAAAAATATGGCCCCTTTTTGAAGTTCACATCTTTATCTTCCTTGAGTTCAAAGAGAAAATTAAAAAAACCATTGTCACATGCATATAATATGATATTACCCTTCATTGTTGGATTCTAGGTCTTGTTGATCCATGCTTCCATAGATCGTGAGGACAACCCCATCACCGTGAACTTTCCAACAAGACCACGATCAAAGAAGGCCAAGGTTGTTCATCGAATTCTCGATGGAAGAGCCATCAAGGGGATGGATTCTGATTTTTTAATGAACTTCTCCTCTGCACCTTTGTTCCTCGGCTTCTTCAAAAGAGCAACCATGAGAGCTTGGAAGGTTGTGGCCTCATTTAATTTATCTTTTTCTATCTCGATCATAATTTCTATGTTATAATTTTAAAATGGAGAAGTACAATGACCATAGAATGTGAAAATAAAATTTTGTTTATAATCACTTTCATTCACACATTTTATTTGCTCATGTGGGATATTTGTCATACCTTGTAAAATCAGTGTACAAATTGTCATATACATCACATACTTTATTTTTTATCAAGGTGTCATTTCACATATGTTCATGTGGGAAATGTACCATACCTTGTAACATTAATATACACATAATTGATCGTCATATACATCATACCATTAAAGCAACATTCCTGCCATATCTTCATCCACATTGATAGGTGATTCAACAACTTTTATCTATTTTTTTTCAAGATTATAATGGTATGATGTCTCCTAGTATCCATTGTGAAATTCCACCACTAACACATATATAAATGGTGTAGTCTAACTTATAGATGAAATGGGTTTTTTTCAAACTTGAGTTTAAGTTGTTTAATCTATAATATTCAAGTGCCCTAGGGATCTTTCACTGTGTTGAATCTATTTATGCATTCAAAAATGTATTTTAAACAATAAAAAATCATATTCTTGCTTTAAATTGTATTATTTAATCATAGTGAAAAATGTTATTTCGTCTATAAATTAAACTAAGCCTATTTAAATAATATAAGTTAATTTTGTTATCAAAATATTATCTTTTCAATCATTTTTTTTATAAAAATCAAATAAAATTTTGAAAAAAACAAACAAACTAAAATTCATCTAAATAATTAAATTAAACCAAAAAAACACCAAAATTAATCGGATTAATCAAATTATACTAAACCAAACACACATTACAATTAATCCAATTAAATCCAATCAAACAATAAAAACCAAAATTAATTCAAAATAAGTGAAAAAATAGTCAACTAAAAAACCTATAAAAACTAAATAATACTAAAGTATAACCTTTAAAAACAATTAAAAAATTAGCATGCTCCTCTATTAGAAATCAAATGAGAAATGAGCATCCATACATCTAAACCTTAAGTAGTGAAACACCAATAATCTATCTTCAGATGATGGAAAGCCTCATGATTTAAGATGACAATACTCCGTCTCAACTATTAAACCACATTCCTTGTAAATAATATATAAACTTTTAAAAATAATTAACTTTATATTTATTTTTTTATCTAATCTGTTTAGGAAAAACTTATAAATGATAAAATAATTAACTTTAAATTTACGATTGTAAATGAAAAATTCATGGAGCCATTGCTAGATAGGTAGTGTACAAACTACTTTTATTGTTAAAACCTTGGGATGACAATGAAGTCACTACGACTTTACGATACTTGATTAGGACATGCTATGCGTTAAAGGACGCTATCATACTTTTATAAGATAATTTGACTTGTTATTATTAATAATTTATAAGATAAGATAAATGATTAATAATATTTTAATAATTTTAATTTTTTTAAAATATTTTAGGATACTTAAATTTCGAGAGAGAAGTGTAGTTTAACTTATAAATGAAATAGTTTTTTATACAACATTTTTTTGGTTAATTTTAATCAAAATCTGGTGGAGATTCTAAAAATATTAAATTTAAGTTGTTTAATGTTAATAAATATCTTTTGGATTAATCACATCATTAGGATTAGGTCGACGTTTCGAACAATCTAATGTGGTTCATCCTAATCCTAATGATGTGATTAATCCGAAAGAAATTTATCTACATTATGGATCACAAAAGTCTTAGATCTAACATTGTTTAATGTTATGCAATCAACTCACAAAATAGAAGTAAAGATAGATCAACGACTTCAAAATTAGCCTCTCAAGGAGGCAACCTCCTTTACACTACATAAATGAACAGTTCTTGGACGATACAAATGACAAGACCTCCTTTGTATATATATAGGAGTCTAAGGAGTCACAATATAATGAGAGCCTACATAACAATAAAAATGTAAGGGCACAACAATAACAATAGTGGGCTTCTATGGGGCACAAAAATAGAAATTTGGGGGCTACATGGACACAACAATAACAATTAGGGGGCTACACTAACAATAACAATACAGGATATACACTAGTATAATTCGAGTGCCCCAAGGGCTTTTCACACCATTGAATTTATTTATGCATTCAAAAATGTATTTTAAGCAACAAAAAATTAGATTCTTGCTTGAAATTGTTCATGAGATTCAAGCGAAAAAAGATATTTCTTCTATCATAAGTTTAAGATGTTCAAGTTGCAAAGTTCAAGTACCTATAGGTTTTTAAAGGTGTCGAATCTATTAATGTGTTCAAAAGCATTTTAAAAAACAGGAAATCACAATCTCACTTGAAATTGTATCGTTGGAATCCTAGGAAAAGTTCATTTTGTCTACAGTTTATATTGGGTTGTTGGGAGGAATGATTGGAATCCTCCCCCACCCAGGTTCAATTCACGCATGATGAACTTTAATGTAATGGACTGAAATATGTATATTCCATATATATATATAGAGAGAGAGAGAGAGATATGCATTCCAAAGGAAAAAAAGTTGTAGTTTTATTAAAATATAAAATTATCTTAGATGATGTGCATACTATTTGGCTAATATAATCCCTTATTAGTCTTCAAAATGCATACTATAAAAGTGCTCCCTTTATTCATAGATAACAATACATCCTCAAAATCCTTAAAATATCAAAATAATAAGCCCTGAAGGTTGTTTTTGTACCAGTGTTGTGAAGAAAAGTAGCATAAACATGTGTTAAGAAAGTACACATTATAAGTTGTCAATATGTCTCTATGATAACTATCAGAATGGCCATGTTTTGAAAGAGTTTAGGCTAGTGTCTAACTTTTACTTCAATGTGTTTTAATAATTTGGTGTTGGTCCAATAAGTTGTTAAGATATCTCAACGATAACTATCATAATGGTCATGTTCCTTGAAAGAGTTGAAGGTATTGTCTACCTTAATAGCCATGTTTTGAAAGAGTTGAGGCTACTCTCTATCTTTTACTTTAATGTGTTTCAAGTAGTGTGGTGCCAAGTCCAATCAGTTGTCAAGATATATCTATGATAACAATCATAATGGCCATGTTACTTGAAAGAGGTCAAATTACTATCTATCTTCTACTTCAATGTGTTTCAAGCCGTTTGGTACCAGGTCCAATTCTGCCTTGGACAATCTATTGCCATCTATGTTTAGGTTAATATATATATGATTATAAGTGAATATCATGAAAGAAGAGATGAGTTGTGAGACAAATTGATGTAAATGCAGAAGAGTGTAGTTAAGGATTCATGTTGTTTCTATCATCCCATTTATAACTAAGGTTGAGTTACCATAAACACAAAGCCTATCAATCTAATTTTCCCTCTCGTATTTCTTTCTTTTCCCTTTTAAAAGGAATCTTTACATATTTACCTTTCATTTTCCATCTCTCATCTCTTTTTTCCTCTTATATTTTCTCCTAATTTTCCCTATTCCCTTCTTTTTTCTTCTCCTCTCTTTTTCCTATTACAAAAAGACATGTACACCTATATCATGACATTTTCACATCATTTCTCGCAGAATAATATGTCGTTTTATATTTTTATTCCTCTTCTTTTATCATAAAATGAAAAATAAGATAAATTTTTTAAAATTAAAACTTTAAATTTAAAAATCATAATAATAAAATTTATAATAAAGCAATTAGAATTAGAATTAGAATTAAAATTTAGATATTACATATAATTTAATTTTAAATCCATTCATAACATATATTACATATATTCTTTTAAATAATTTTTTAACATATTTATTTAGTAATAAGAGCCATTCATTGCTTATGGGAAATAAAAAAATATTAACTCTAAAAATGTGGTCATTAGATATGCATTAACCAACATCTAAGTCATTAAACATTGTGATGTTTACTTAATATTTTATTTAATTGTTATTTTTATTTAAGTGTTATTTCGTGAATATATTTGAATATAATTTTTATATATTTAGCTTGTTATATATTTAATATTAATAAATAAAGTTGGAAAAATATTTTTTATAAACATTATTATTTTTTAAATAATAAATTATATCTATAAAACTATTATAAAATAATTAAATATAGAATTATTTTAATAAAATAATATATAATAAATAAATATAAATTATTCTTGGATCTGGGTGTCAATCACGACCTCTCCACTTGTCGACGCTTAGAGTAATTGGATACACCACCTAACATTCCCTCTCACTCGCGTGAGCTCTCATGCCGTCACTCCTCCATAACTATTGTCCTCTCTCGCGTCTTCACACACTCTGAACCATTAGGCTCACGACCTTCCTCCATGAAAACTAACATTTAATCCATGAAAACTAACTCCTAGAACTTGTCAGTGACTAGTGTACCTTTTCTGTATCTCATCTTCTTATTTTATCATAAAATATAAAATAAAATACATTTTTTAAATTAAAATTTTAATAATATAATTTTAATAATATAATTTAAAAAATAATAAACTTTAACCTAAATAACTTCAACTTTAACATTAACATAAACAACTTCAACTCTAACATTAACTTTTAATATCACATGTTTACTTTTAAAATCATTCATAACATATCTTACCTATTTACTTTTAATATTTTTTAACAACTTTAGTAATAATACTCGTACATTTTTTATGAAAAAAAAAAACCCAAAAATAAAATGTTGTAATTATATATGCTTATTAGCATTATGATGCCTTCCTAACATTTTAAGAAAGCCCCCCGGATGCGGGTGATCAGACGGAATGATATGTGGCAGAGGATTTGGGCTTGCGCGTGGGAATCTACCACTGTCACCCTTCCTCTTGTCCTCGTCCTCATTAACTGCATTAACGAAGAGCCACCCACTGCATTTATGCAGCACAGTTGCCCATGCTTGCGTCTGCTCTTCAGCAATATGGCTTCTTCCGGAAGCTTCACGCCTGCTTTGTTGCCTCTACGCTCTTGTTGCTCCTCGACTGTCTCAGAGCACAGATCCAGAACCAACACTGGGCGCAGATGTTCAATTTTCAGTTGCATAGACCTCATTCCAGGCTTACATGTTTCACAGAGCTCCCATTGCTCTCAGGGATTTTGGCTTCACTTTGACTCTTTCCCTGACCCGTTCGCCATTTCTCTACCTTCTGAGCTCAGCACTGGTCCACCCGTTCATTCCCCGCCCTCTGCTTCTTGCTTTGTCTCGCTCAGTCATTCTCAATTGTATCCTATGCCTCGTCTGCACCAGAGGATGCGGTGTCGCCGTGGCTCGAGTTGTGGCTGTCATCCCCGCCACCCTCCCTCCACCTCTCCGAGCTCCTCGTCTCCTCCCTCGGACTCCCCGTTGGGTCGTTACCCTAAGACAAGAAGTGGTCGTGGCTTCCAAGATGGTCGCGGGATTTCTCAGCCTGCAAGAGGTATCTCCAGTATCTCCAGGTATCTCCAGTCTCAGAAAAGGAAAGCGGTCGAGTGCAGCACCTCGCAGGATCTCAGAGTTGAAGCCGGTTCGGGCGACACCAAGCGAGGTTGTTATAGTGCTATTGATGATAAGCAGGACGAGGACAACAGCAAGTGAGGCTGTTCCAGAGCTAAAGTGGATTTTCAGGACGAGGACGACCCTTATGCCTATGCATGTCACCTGGTCGAATCTCCCCCCTCCTCTCAAGGTTCTTAAATGGCTAATTTTCATTTTTTCTTGTTTTTGGATGGACGACGATCCAGGTTAGGCACTGGTTTTTTCTCGCTGCCACAGCTTGGTTTTTTCTCGCTGCCACAGCTTGGTTTCCCCTTCGCGGGCGGCTGTGTTTTTTGTCTGGGAACGATTTTGTATGCATCACCTATCTTAGTTACTGTGGGTTGATAAACTGTTGGAGCTTCATGGCTGGTTTCCCCTATGAAGGCGGCACTCTCTTGTTGAATTGCCTGATAGAGCTTCATGGTTGTTACTGTGGGTTGTTACTGTGGGTTGATAAACTGTTAGAGCTTCATGGTTGTTTTAGAATGCCCATACCACAGGCCAGAACTTTTGAGGCCCTGGCCTCCATGTAATCCTTTTTGTATACTAATAGATTAAACTTATTCAAAGAAAAAAAAAACATTTTAAGAAAGCCTTATTTTTTAAACCTTATTTTCTTTTACTACTGGTTGCTTTATATACTTGTTATATATATTTGATAAATTATTATTTATAAAAGTAAAAAATAATATATTATAATATATATTACTATAAAATAGATAAATATAAATTATTATAATAAAATAAATAAATATAAACTATCTAAAAATTAAAATAATATTGTAAAATAAAAAATATACATATAAATTTTTTTTAATACAATTATTACAAAATCAATAAATATAAATTATCTTAATTTGAAAATAATAAAATAATTGTAGTTAAATATTTATAGAAATTAAAATTAATATAAAGTTATGCTTATAAATATAAATTTATACTTATTTATATCATGTAAAGTTATGTAAGTTTAAAAATCTACGTTCAATATTCAATGTAACTACTCTATATATTTCGTGTACAATTCAGTGATTGGAATCGACACCCCAATATGAATCTAACTTAATTGTAGTGGTGGGAATCCACACATGCAATAAAATATGAGCCTAAGTTAACTTCCATTCCTCTAATTAAATCCCCAAAAAAATAAATTTATACTTAATAAAATATTTCCATCCTCCTCCTTCAGTTCCTTCGTCTTCCTACTCTTAGTTCTTCCTCCTATTATTCTTATTTTCTTCTTTTCCCCTCATTTTCCTTTTTCTCTTCCTCCTCCTCTGTCTTCCTATTTTCTTCTCTACCTCTTCCTTTTCTTGTTCTCCCCCCCCGCTCTTCTCTACCTCTTCCTTTTCTTGTTCTCCTCCACACCACCCCCCCCCCCCCCCCTCCCGCTCTCTTCACTTCTTCCTTTGTTCTCATACTCCATTTTCTCTCTCTTTCCCTTTTCCTTCTTTTATTTCCTTCTTAACTCTCTTAAAAAGAATCATACAAGTTTACTTATGGTTTTCCATCTTCTTTCATCCTGTCTTTTTTCCCTCTTATCTTCTTGCCTTATTTTTCCCACTTACTTTATCTTTTCCTTCCTCTCTTTTCTTCTCCCCCTCTTTTGTCTCTTAATTAAAATATGCACACTTATATCATAATATCTTCACATTATTTCTATTACGATAAAATGACCTTTTTTATATCTCTTCCTTTTATTTTAACACACACACACACACACACATATAATAAAAAATAAAAGACAATTTTTTTAAACTTAAACAACTTTAACTTTATATTTTTTATTTTAAATCCATTCCTAACATACGAGATTGGCATTGTGATTCCCACTCAACATTTTGTTTAATTCCATTCGTAATATATGTCACATATTTGTCCAAAAAAATTATCTTGAGTGGTATGACACACGATTCATGTCCATATGAAGTTACCTAAAAAAACCATATGCCACATATTTACTTTTAAAAATAATCTTAATCATTTTAGTAATAAAGCCATGCATTGCTTATGGGAAATAAGAAAATATTAACTCCTAAAATGTTTTCATTACATATGCATGAACTAACAACTAAGTGATTGCCATGGTGATGCACACTTAAAACTTTATTTAAGTTTTTATTCCATTCATAACATATTTCACATAATTAGGATTAAATTGAAAGACATTCATCTACATTGTGGATCACAAAAGCCTTAGATCTAATATTTCATATACTTACTTTTAAAATATTTTTAACAGTTTTAATAACAAAAACATGCATTGCTTATAGAAAATAAGAGAATATTAACTCCTAAAATTTTGTTATTAGATATGCATGAACTAACAACTAAGTGAATGACAAGGTAATGCCCATTTAATAGTTTATTTAATCTTTATCTCATTCATAACATATCTCACATATTTACTTTTAAAAATATTTAGTAATAAGAGCCATGCAATATTTATGGCAAATAAGAAAATTTTAACTCCAAAAATATTGTTATTAGATATGCATGAACCAACAACTAAGTGATTGGAATTGTGATACCCACTTAACATTTTAGTTAAGTTTATTTTCCGATTAGTTTGTTGTTTTTTTTACTACTTGCTAAATATACTTTTAATATATTTATTATCATATATGTAATATTAATATATGAAAGAAACCTTTTGTGAACAAAGTTATTAAAATAACATTAATATCTAAAATTAGATTTTTATTATTATTATAAAAATAAAAAATAACATATCATATTTATAAAATTGTTTTAATGAAATATATAAAAATTATTAGATAAAAGATAAAATTATTGTAAAACAAATAAATATAAACTATCTTAATTTTAAATATTAAAATCATTATCGATAAATATTTATATTCAAAATAATATAAATTTATGTCTTTCTAAGTTTACTTGATAAGGTTATATCATATAAAGTTATATAAGTAAAGTTATGTGAGTGATTAAAATCTATGTTGAATATTCATACTAACCTACCTCTGTGTCATTTTTAATGAGTTGTCTGAATCTACACCCAAAAATAAACCTAACCTAATTATAATGGTCATAATCCATGCATACAAGAAAGTAAGAGCCTAACCTGCCATTAAGCCCCCAACAAAATATAAATTTACATTCATAATAAAATGTTTCCAAAATACAAACCAATATACCATTACTTTCCAAGTATCAAATCATATGAGGGAAATTTATTTTGCCAAAAAAGTTCAATCAATAATGACATTATAACATCCATTGAATACTAGAATGGATCCCACAATTATGAATTTCAAGGTGGTGGATCCAACTTCATACCTGGCGGGACTGGAAAAGCCATGAATGAATGAACTGGGTGCATGGACATTCACCAAAGCATTTTGTTTGACAAGAGGGAACTGTGTCAAACACCCATTTGTTGATACAAACCTTGTGGTTTTTAAAATATAGGAAGCAAAGAAACTAACCCCACCACCTCTACCTTGGATGATCAAACCCCACATATCGATATTGCCTTCTTTCTGCTCTCCTAATCCTTATCTTCTCCTGCTATAAGAATAAAAACTACAATATTTTCATTTGCAGTAAGAATTCAACTTCTGTACATAGATAATTCCATCTAGACAAATATGTGCTATATAATTTCTAAGCATATTGTACAAGCCCGAATAAACTCCACAATGAAATATCACAATGAAATCGCATCATATTAATGATAAAATCACTTATTTATACATGTGAAATCTAGGTATGAGAAAATTGTGTCTTGGTAACTTATTAACTGTAAAAACGGAATATGAAACTAATTACATATTGTACAATAAAAATCTCGAAGGATTAGTTAATATTACCACCTTAATATGAAGGGACATCTGACATTCCAAGTAACATTCTAAACTTTTCAAACCTTTCACGTCCAAGTGCTTTGGTAAATATATCTGTGATATGCTCTGAATTAGGGCAATGTGTTAGATGAATAACTTTTGCCTCTACATAATGTAAAATCAAGTGATTTTTGATGCTAATATGCTTTCTTCAATCATGAAACTTGGGATTCTTGTCCAACTAAATTGCAGGATAATTGTCAACAAATAGTGGAGTTTAATATTTTTGTTTATCCTGTACAAGTCTTCAAGTATTTTGCGAAGCCAAATGTTTTTTTTATAACTTGAGTTGCTGCAACATATTCAACTTTGGTGGTAGAATCAGCAGGAACATACTTCTTGTGTGATCTCCAACTGATGGTTGTTGATCCAAGATTCATCAAATAATTAGAAGTAGAGAGCCCATTCTCCTCATCTCCTTCAAAATCAGAATCTGAATAGCCGATGAGATGGAAATTTGCAACTTTGGAATATTTGATGTCATATGTTTGAGTGACTTTCAAATACTTTAGCACTCACTTTGCTGCATTCCAATGACCTTCAGATGGTTGATGCATGAACCTAGAAAGTATCCCTACAACAAAATTTGTTGCAGGTTGAGTAGTAGTAAGAAGATTCAAACTTCCATCAAGTTGCATGTATTTTGTTGGATCTTCAAATGTACTTCCTTCAGTGGACGTAAGTTTCAAATTATGCTCCATAGGAGTAGCAACATGGTTACAACCTTGCATCCCAGATATGTCTAATAGTTGTCCAATATATTTCTTCTAAGAAATAAAAATATATTTGGGTTTCTGATCAACTTTAATCCCTAAATAATAATGAAATAAACCCAAATATTTCATCTCAAAATTTTTCATTAACTCTCTTTTAACGGACACTATATAGTCATCATTATTTCCTGTAATCATCAAATCATCTACATAGACAACCAAATATAAAGCTAACTTTCCAACTTTCTCAACAAAAAGAGTTGTATCATCTAGATCAAACAACTTATAATTCAACTTTAGAAGGTGTTCAATTAGTTTTTCATACCATGCACAGGATGCTTGTTTCAGTCCATAAAATGCCTTTACCAACTTACATACCTTTTTCTATTTACCTTTAATAGCAAAACCTTCAGGCTAAAACATATAAACATCCTCCTTCAAATCACCATTCAAAAATTATTTTTTAACGTCTATATGGTGTATCTTCTAGGTATTCTGAGCTGCAAGAGAAAATCAAGTTCTAATTGTGCCCCATTTTGTTGTAGGAGAAATTTTCTCTGTGTAGTCAACACCTTCCTTATGAGTGTATAATTTTGCTACAAGCCTTGCCTTGTATTTATCAAGTGAACCATTTGCCTTGTACTTGATCTTATACACCCATTTACAACCAATAGGTTTGACACCAGCAAGAGGATCCACTAACCTCCAAGTTCCATTCTTAATATTTGCATCATATCCCATTTTCATTGCATCCTTCCATTCATCACAATTAGTAGTTTCTTCAAAATAACTAGGTTCACTAATTGTAGAATGATTGAATCCACAATTATAAGAAACATTATGTGAAATTGAAGTAACATCACCTTTAGAAGAACTTCTTGTTTTAAAATCATCATACTTTCTTGGACATCTCCTAACACGTATGGATCTTCGTAAAGGTTGTTGAAGTGGTTGTGATGGTTGCTCATCATGAAAACAAGCTTAAGAACAAGCTCTTCAAGAGAAATTTTTGGTCTTGCAAAAACATTACTATCATCCAAATTTTCTTCAGCAATAACATTCTCATGATTCAAAGATGGAAGAACCACATACTAATCCAGAATGGGAATCCCCCCTTTAGTATGTGTACCATCATTATCAAATTCAAAATAGACCTTTTTGGATGAAAATTTCTTCAAATGCGTCAATTTTCTATCAATAGTGGAATTACCTTTGCCACATTCAAGAAAAATAAAATCTGTGGAAAGAATAATTTTTTTTTTCTCCTCATCATACAACCTGTAAGCTTTGGAAGTAGCAGAATATCCCAAGAAAATACATTTACGACTCTTGACACCCAACTTGTTGCATTGATGTTTAGGAATCAATCCATAGCATAGAAAACCAAATACTCTAAAATGTTGAACAATAGGAAGACAACTATACCACATTTCATAAGGAGATTTATTATTGATGACAAAAGAATGATAATGATTGTGAATATAAGATGCACAAAGCATTTCTTCTCCCCAAAACAACAACTTAAAATTCTTAAATAAAATCATAGATCCAAAGTGCTATTCATACGTTCCACAACACCATTCTTTTTTGGATTATAAGGTATGGTGGTCTGATGTTGGATTCCATTGTCCTTTAAATATTGTTCAAAATAATTATAAGTATATTCACCATCATTATTAGTTCTGAGAATTCCAATGTTCAGTCGAGTTTCATTTTTTTAAATATTGTTCAAAATAATTATAAGTATATTCACCGTCATTATTCAAGGAGCAATCTGGCTATGTAGAAGGCAGGAAAATCCTGGATAATGTCTTACTTGCTCAGGAGATGATTCATACTCTTCAAGCACATAAAAAATCAGGAATGATCATTCAGCTGGATCTTTCAAAGGCCTATTGTTACACAGTAATTTGTCACCGTCCCTGCAATCCCCATCTCACCCATTGGAGGGTCATTTCTGTGACCAATAAGCAGTGTCATGCCTTGAAAATACCCATCATTGCACCCCTTTCCATGAGGACAACATTTCTTCTGTTGATCATTTCCTGAGCAGACCCCTAAAAACACCTGTTTTTGCCTTGGCGCTGGTAGCCTGTTATGTACTCGCGCCAATGAGGAAAATTAACACTGAGCCCATGCCAATTGGCGCTCTGTCCCAGTTAAGCACCCACACCAATTTTATTTTGGAAATTTTTTTAAAAAAAGAGGCAAAGTTTCGATTACAACAACTTCGTGGATGAGTCATCAGGAGTGGTTTCGACTGAATAACCACGGCCTTCCTCCTTTGGCCTCTTGTTTCCACCTTATGGGGAACCTCCCAAGGGATAAGGCCTCCCTTCCACTATTGTAGGGATCCAAACCTCCTCCTCTCCTCTATAAATATAGCCTTCATCCATTAATGAAGGGGCTGAAGGGCTAAATGGCTGAATGGTAGAATCTCCAAGTTCCCAAGAGCCTTATGTTGTAAGAGCCTTGATTCATTCCCTTAAGGCCAAATCCAAGCAAGGAGATCATTGTTGAGACATCTGGAGAGAGATTTTTGTCCCATCCTTGACAGGCTTTTTGAGACGTGTCTTGCTGGCGACCCTCCGAAGGAGAATTCAGCGTTAGAACTTGGTTGTAATTTTCCTTTGATTGATTAATAATAAACGACTATTGGTTATGGTTCCACTCTTGTTTTTATTTATGATGATGAGTTATGTCCTTTATAACTGACATATAGTTTCATCTACTGGATTTTACGCTTGTGTTTGTTTTTTTTCTTGCATGTGCAGGTGTCCATCACGGAGATCGTGGGGATCGTGATCTGTCAGAGCTAAGGAATGGGAGCGCTACCTCTTCTACAAGCAACAACGTTGGATTCTAGGTAAGCCTTCATCGCTAGTTGGTTTATTTGCAATTAGGAACCTGCACTATAGCGTGAACGATTGTTGCTAGACCCGGTCTAGGCTAGTAGGGATCGCCTCTGTCCACGGAGGGGATTTACCTCAACAAAAAATTGGCGACTCCGCTGGGGATTCGTTAGCTTGTTGTTGTTCTGCGTTGTAAACTATAGACGGAGCCTGAAGTTGGCCAGATAGCCTTCGAAACTCTTTTGCTCTGCAATTGCAAAGTAGATCAAAGCTGCTTCAGTCAATCTCCGGTTTAGTTTGTAAACTGAACATTTGGAGCATTGTCTTGTATTTTCAGTTGATTCTTGATTCTGCTTGCTTGATCAGCTCTTTTGGGCTGGTTCTTTCTGTGAATTTGGGTTTTTGATAGCTCCAAACATCACTGGTCTGATCTTGGATTGCTTATTTTTTATTTTTGGCATAGCAAACTTGACTGGCGCGTTTTTTAGCGTGACAGTCATGCCAATTGGCACTAGTTGTCAATGTATTACCCGCGCCAATTCGTTTCTGGCGCTAGTTTCAGCCTCACAGTCGCGCCAATCCTGTGAGGTACTAGGGTTTGCTCTGTTCCGAGCTTCCTGAGCTTGATCAGTTTGTTTGGTGGTTTGTCTCGCTTTGAGCCTAGATTACATGGTTCATTTGAGTCTTGGAGATTCTGCTTGAAGTGGTGAGTCTGGTCTTGGTTGGGAGAAATTCTTTGTTTTTTCATTTTCAGGCGTTGGCGCTTGTTGTCAGTTAGCAACCCACGCCAATTGGGCATTGGCACTAGTTGTCAGTGAGCAAGTCGCGCCAGTTGGCGCTAGTTGTTAATGTACAAGTCGGGCCAATTTCAGGGTATGTGAAAAATGAGATTTTTTCCCTAAATCCTTCACCAGTGTGTCTTTCCCTTCCGGTCTTTCCTCTATATGAGCATAGATTACATTTCTCATTGTTTGAAATGTCTTCTTTCCATGATTGCTTGATGTAAAAGGGAATGAATGCCTTGTTTTGATCTCTTTCTTTGGAAGTCCTCTTTGTGTTTGACCTCATATGTCTTGTCGCCTTTTGAGGGATTTCGTTACAAAGTGTTTGAAACAACGATTGCATTCTTAGTGTTTGTTTACATCTCTTTTGCATTCATCCTTCATTAAGAAGATTTTTGTTCATTTAGTTTTCGTCTCAAAGTGTTCTTTTTGTTAAAATTCATTAGATCACATTGCATTGAAAAGTATTTTTGAGATTTATCATTGAACTTAGATCACATTGTTTAATGATTGAAAACTAGAAATCGCTTTGATTGCATTCACTTTTATTAAAAGAATGCATTAAGTAGATTCTCATTTCATCAAAAAATTCATTGAGTGCATTCTTCTCATTTGAAAAGGAAAAGGAAATTGTGCATAGATTACAAATGCATAGTTTTCGAAAAAGAGTTTGCATAGATTACATTGCATTATTCGCATCGTTGAATGTTTGGAATTACTTTTGGATAGTGAAAGTCATCTAGTTTGGAAAAAGTTTCGTTTTTAGTGTTGTTGTTTGTTGCATCATTGTTGAAGCTCTTCCCTTAACTAGGTAGCATTCATCGAATTGTAAAGTTTTCTTTTCTCATATAGCTGCATATAGGAGATTGTCATATGACATACAGTAGGGCCTTGAAACCGAGACATAATTGAAGATCAATCTTAAAATTCATTGAATTAACCTAAGGAAGCATTGAAACATTAACGCAACATTTAGAGGTCTAGGCTAGTGACGTATTCCGGCGTCGTTAAACCTAGTAGTTGTCGTTCGCCTCTTGGCTTTAGACAGCACTAGTACGGACTTGTGCTCTCCGTACCGTCGCGTATATAAAGGGAGACCCCACTAGGTTGTTATCCTTTATCCATAGGAAGCCGAGTCTTCCGCCTTATACCCGTGATACACCGGACACAGCATTCGGGGAGATTTCCTGCACGTACGTTAAGTCCTTGGTTGATTTCTCTTTCATTTTGAGACCAAGGTGTATATTGCAGTTCACGGTTATTTGGTACACCCTTTGCCTAGCATTCCTGAGCAATCATTTTGATCTTATCTGACTCCTTAAATTTGAAAAGATCATCAAGCGCTCGTCCTTTCACGCTTGTTTCCAATCTGAAAGTGATAGAGTCACCTTTTTCCTGTTTCTCGACTCTTAAAAGATGAAATGGTAGAGTTTTGTTTCAATGTTTTAAAATTAACTGCCCATGAAATATTCCTGGTTAAATTTAGTTTCCTTAGGGTGTTGTTCTGAAGATCGTTTCTGATGGCAACTTTTCCAGAGTTCACCAACCAAGGAATCCCCTCTGATGGGAATCCTGGTCATTTTCCTCCTTTTGGAAATGTTGGTGCTCCTTATATGGCAACGTTGTCCCTTCCTGGGTTAATTGTTGGGTTGCTTGTTTGGTTGTTTTCAACCTCTGTGGTCCCAAATGTCTCGGCTACTGTTCAATTAGTTCCTCCGCCTGAGCAACGTCATGTTTATTCCAAGGTGGACCTCTCCCCTTCTTCGCCTGTTTCTGCGTCCTCCTCTTCTACTTCGCCTGGTGAAAGTCTGGATTCGAGTAACCAGGTGGCTAAGAGGAAGAAGAAGAATACAAAGAAGAAGAAGTCTGATAAAGGAGAGGCTAGCTCTGCAGTTATTGCACCTAAGAAGTCTCCTCTTGATAAACCTTCCAACCCTCCACGGAAAGTCAAGTTCCCTTGCATATTGTGCACGGGATACCATCTTCTTCGAGACTGCCCTGGCATTCCCAAGGTGCTCGAAGTATGGTCCAACAGTCGCCCACCGTTGCCGTTGGCTTCTGGGAGTCAGGTTGGGGGCATGTATTTAACTGGTGCTGGTAAGACTCCTAAGAAACAGGGTAAGCTCACCAATCCCTATAAGTTGTGTGAAGGGCACCATGCCATTCACCTTTGTCCATATATGGATGAAGCCAAGAGAGTTTTGGACAACTCAACTGTTTCAGTACCTTGCCTCCCGGCTGGTTATAAACAGCTTTCTTTGAGTCCTCCACCAGTTGATGCCACTATTGGTCAAGATTCATCCTTGGTCGATCCCGCTCCCTCGGAAATTCAAATTTAGGAATCCATTCCCGACCAACCATTGGTCATGGGATCGGTTCAGTTGGCCCCGTCTACGGTGCACCAGGTCTTTTCCGTTGAGAGTGGATCTCATACCCCTCAGGTTCTTCTTGTTTCTTCAGATTCCTCGGATTTGGAGAAAGACTCTCCTGTCCCTGTATCTCAAGAAGATGCTCCTCTGCCTCCCGTGATGGAGGCCTCAGAGGATACTCTTCCCGACTCCGTGATGGAAATCGTGGAGGATGCTCCTTCTTCTTCCGTAACACCAAGGGAAGACCATCTCAGTTCGATGGTAGCCCCTCCGAGTATTTTGGTCGCTTCCTTTGATTGGAATCGATTTCCAGGATACCGCCTTCCATCTTATGTGCCTTTTGAGATTACAGTACAGGATTTTGGTCTGGTCGTACCCAGCACCATTATAGACGAAGGCGCGTCTGTTACTATTTTATCCTCAACTACTTGGCAAGCTTTCGGTTCACCGTCGTTGGCGCCTGTTACGCAGAATCTGTTGGCATTTAACAGAAGAACGAGTCAACCGTTAGGGATCCTTCCAAGGTTACCTGTTACTTTGGGAGGTAAAACCATCCATCTAGACGTCATGGTTGTTCCAGGCCCCTTGGATTTCAATCTACTCTTGGGGCGCGATTACACCTATGCCATGGGAGCGCTCGTCTCCTCCCTTTTTCGTGTGGTCTGTTTTCCACATGAAGGACATATCATGACCATTGATCAGCTTTCGTTCTTTGGTCCTGATATGGCAGCTGGCTCGCCATCATCCCTTCCTGGTTTTTATCCACCCGTTGTATCTTCCCCACCGTAGGTCAACTATGTGGCTACCTACCCCGTACCTGTGCTCAGTGATGATGCCGTCGTGCATCAGGTGCTGGGGGCATTGGGTCCTGACTTCTAGGATGTTTTCCTTCCATCGGGAGTGGAACTCTTGGAAGAGATGACTTCTTGTTCATTATGATGAGGTCTTTCGGAGCAGAGTTCCTTGTCTTGTGTCAAGCTCCTTAAAAAATGAAACAAGGTTTTCGGAGCATGGTTCTTTTCCTGTGTCTAGCTCTTTAAAAAATGAAACCAGGTCGTCGGAGCACAGTTCGTTTTCTTGTGTCAAGCTCCTTAAAAAATGAAACAAGCTGGTCGGAGCATAGTTCATTTTCTTGTGTCAAGCTCCTTAAACCATGAAACAAGGTGTCCTGAGGATAGTTCTTTTAATGTGTCAACCTTGTTAAAACAATGAAACACTTTCCGCTCAATTCGAAGTCTTGATAAGTTCCAAGAAATACCAACAGCCCTTTACCTTACTCCTATAATTTCAACCTTCACCATCTACCTTTAATATGGATCAAGCTTGGGGGTATGTACTCACTGAGTCATCATGTCAGAGCATGCTTTTTCAAGCATAGTTTGTTTCCATTTCAAGCTTGTGTAAAAATGAAACCGGTTTCAAGCATAGTTTATCTTTGTTTCAAGCTTGTGTAAAAATGAAACCATTCCCATTTTACCTCTTCTGATTGCCATTTTATCAGCCTGTTTTTTCCAAATGAGCCTTGGTTTTCTCACTCCATCGTCACTATCTGCTTGGCTGATCATATGCCTTCACTTGGTTGTTTTACCTGTTCCTGAGGAACCACTGCGATGAGTGGTTTTGTTATCCAGCCTCTTGACCTTTATCTTGTTCTGAGTAGTTCCACCATCACCGAAACCAGTTTCTTCCCTTTCTACCACTCATTCCTCCAGGAGGAGTCATCTTTCAGCTCTTTTTTGACTCTCTAAACATGAAAAGATTGCTGAGTTACTTGTCATTTTTATCTCGTTAAAGTGGTTACGAAACGACATCTACCCAGTATACGTTTACCCCTTTTTCGGGCTGGGATAGATTATTTACGAAAAAAGAATACCCTAGCCTATCGCGACTAGGAGGTTTTCTCAGACATAGTTTTCTACCTTTTCGAATCTGAGGAAATATTTACGAAAAGGGACTGTTGGAGTTTACTTTTCTGCTATCTTTTCAAACTCTCTAAATATGAAAAGATGTCGAGTTCTTCCTTTGTCAGACTTGTTAAACCCTGATGACATTGGATTCAGTCGTAATGACGTTATCCAAGTTCCTCCTTCCTAGGGCTCGTTAAATGTACCAAGATGGATTCGTCCGAAGGATGGATTTATATGACAAGCATATGGTATCCTCTTCAAGCTTGTGTAAAAATAAATAGGTACTCACCGAAATGGTGGGGAAAATGCAACCAACATCATTGTCCTGTCAGCAGTATGTCGCTCTTGAACATGGCACTTGTCTGCATTCGTGTCAGGTTGGGGATATCTCATCTCGTTTTTTCACTTGCCTCCGTGGATTTGGGTGATCCCTTTTGACCTCTCATCTCCTCTTTGCCTCGTCATCATGACCTCCGATCTGTTGATGTCAAATACTGCCAAACCCATTGTCGTGTTGTTTATATGTTCAAGAGAAGTTGACCTCTGCAAGTACCAACCTTCCTTTAATTCTCATCTGATCATTATTCACAAAGGCATTATGTTCCTCTGTCTCGTGTCGATGATGTGGGAAACACTATGGCCCACCTTTGATCAAGGTCACTTCCTGTCGACTTCAGCTCATTATCCAGGAAGCTGATCTAGAGACTCTCTTCTGGTACCTTGGAGCCTGCATGCCTCAATGGCAGTTTCTTTGCATTCAACATGAGGTTTCATCATTGGCTTCCGATCGAGTGATTCTGCGGGTGTTCGACGTCAGCTCACTGTTCACATGCCGTAGATTGTACCTGTAGTACCTTGAGGACCATTGGCATTAATGGTGGTACCTCTCACGTCTGTTAATAGCTTTCATCATTGGCTGGTAATCAGACGATGTTCTTGCATGTTCGACTTCAGCTCACTTATTCGCATGCTTGAACTTGTACTTTGTTCAGGTCGAGATGGAGCGCAAGACCTTGGATTCTGCCTATTATAATCCAGGCTATGATTTTGTGGATTATTATGATTAGTTACATGACTCACTGATTGGATGGCTGCGACCATACCTGAGTCTATTTACCGATCCTCACTGGATGGCTGCGTCCATGCCTTGGATCTAGATTATTACATACTCTATTATGGATGGCTGCGCCCATACCACGTATATATCATGTACTTGAGACATCAGTTGTACTTCTCTACGCAGGTTTTCCGACGGCAGTGTTTCAGTTGGACACGTTCTCGTAAAGCATTTCACCCCTCTCTCTCTTTCGAGCCTCATGATTTAGGGGGCATCTATTACACAATAATTTGTCACCGTCCCTGCAATCCCCATCTCGCCCATTGGAGGGTCGTTTCTGTGACCAATAAGCAGTGTCATGCCTTGCAAATACCATCATTGCATCCCTTTCCATGAGGACAACATTTCTTCTGTTGATCATTTCCTGAGCAGACCCCTAAAAACACTTATTTTTTCCTTGGCGCTGGTAGCCCGTTCTGTACTCGCGCCAATGAGGAAAATTAACACTGAGCCCGCGCCAATTGGCGCTCTGTCCCAGTTAAGCACCCACGCTAATTTTCTTTTGGAAATTTTTTTAAAAAAAGAGGCGAAGTTTCGATTACAACAACTTAGTGGATGAGTCATCAGGAGTGGTTTCGACTGAATAACCATGGACTTCCTCCTTTGGCCTCTTTTTTCCACCTTATGGGGAACCTCCCAAGGGATAAGGCCTCCCTTCCACTATTGTAGGGATCCAAACCTCCTCCTCTCCTATATAAATATAGCCTTCATCCATTGATGAAGGGGTTGAAGGGCTGAATGGCTGAATGGTAGAATCTCCAAGTTCCCAAGAGCCTTATATTGTAAGAGCCTTGATTCATTCCCTTAAGGCCAAATCCAAGCAAGGAGATCATTTTTGAGACATCCGGAGAGAGAGGTTTGTCCCATCCCCGACATGCTTCTTTGAGACGTGTTCCACTGGCGACCCTCCGAAGGAGAATTCAGCGTTAGAGCTATGGTTGTATTCTTCTTTGATTGATTAATAATAAAATGACTATTATTAGTTATGGTTCCACTCTTGTTGTTATTTATGATGATGAGTTATGTCCTTTCTAACCGACATGCTTTCTGCATCTACTGTTTTACGCTGCGTTTGTTTTGTTTCTCGCATGTGCAGTGTCCATCACGGAGACGTGGGGATCGTGATCCTAGCCATGAACGGAGCGCTACTCTCTTCGATAAATAACGTTGATTCCAGTAAGCCTTCATTGCTAGCTGGTTTATTTGGCAGAATTAGACCCCCGCACTATAGCGTGAACGATTATTGCTAGACCCGGTCTGGGCTAGTAGGGATCGCCTGCAGAGGGGATTTACCTCCACAACACCTATGATAAGGTCAGTTGGGAGTTTATTGAGGATATTCTTGTTGCTTTTGGTTTCGATCAATGGTGGATCAAGTGGATTCTAGCCCTGATCAAAACTCCTAGCTATTCCATCCTAGTTAATGGTGCACCTTCGTTCCCCTTCACCCCCTCCTGTGGTATCCGCCAAGGAGATACTATCTCCCCTTTTCTATTTGTCATTGTCATGGAAAGCCTAAGTAGAATAATCAAAACGGCTCAGGCTAGCAACTCCATAAAGGGTTTCCAGCCCCTGTCAAACTGCCCTCCCACCACTCATCAGCAGTTTGTGGATGATACCATGCTTCATGGTACCCCCACGGTCAAGGAAGCTCGAGGGTTCAAAGCCATACTGGATATGTTCTGTTTATCTTCGGGTATGGACCTAAATCTTGATAAATCTTCCATTTTCTTTTTCAGCACTCCTCTAGCAATCCAAAGGCATCTCACGATGATTCTGAGGTTCAGTAGAAGATGCCTTCCCTCCAATACCTTGGCATCCCTCTCACTGATAAGCCTTGGCAAAAGCTCCACTAGGAGAAACTGCTCTCTAGACTCGAAACCCGTTGTAATAGTTGGACTAGTAGAGTCCTTAACTTCGCTGGTCGCCTAATAATGACCAAGGTTGTTCTTCAATCTATTCCTCAGTTTATGCTCTCCATCCTACCAGCGCCCAAAGGAGTCCTCCAAAAGATCAGAAACATTCAATTGACCTTCCTTTGGTTGGGTAGAGTGGTCAAACAGAAGTGGGCTCTTTTTTCTTGGGAGAAACTTTGTAAACCCAAAATCCTTGGGGGTCTGGGGCTCTGCGACCCAGAAACTGTGAATAGAGCAAGTGGAGGAAAGGTTTGGTGGAGATGGATCAAATATCCTACTTTTCCCTGCGCTATATTGTGGAAAGCTAAGTATGTTGACGATTGGAATCAGCAAGAACTCATCAGAATGACGGACATTCAAGCTGGCTCCCCCATCTAGAACCTGGAAAAAGCTAACAGATACATTATCTCCAATCACTGCTTTTGAGAAATTCGAAATGGAAGATTGACCCTTTTCTGGGAGGATGCTTGGTAGCAATTGGCTAAGCTGGAGTGCCCATAATATCTTTCCCTTCAAAGAAAATACCAGGAGCAGGAAAATTTTCGAGTTTATCAGTACTGGGAGGACAATAGGGAGAGCCCTCATTGGAGACACTGGCACTTCAATATACCCTCCGATTCGGATGATATGGCCAACCTTTCTCTCTCCTTGTATTCCTTTTTGGAATCACGAAAGATCTGGCTTTCCCTGGAGGATGACCAGCTTAGGTGGGGCGAATTGGAGGAGGTAACCTATAACCTAAAGGAAGCTAAGCTCTACATAGAACAATGTCATTTGGAAGAGAAGATGCAGGGGCATCAAAATGTATGGGATTCAATTTTTTGGCCGAAAATTAAAACCTTCTTATGGAAACTTTTGCAACGAAAGACCCTAACTTGGGAGAACCTTTGAAAAAAGGGCTTCTATGGTCCCTCCCGATGTCCACTCTGTTTGAGCACAGAGGATTCCATGAACCATCTCCTCAACACTTGCTGGTGGACGAATAATCTTTGGTTGTGGATGGAGGACATCTTCAGGCTGTCGGATAGAGATAGGGACTCCATTTAGAATACAATTGTCAATTGGAGGTCAAATTTTTCTAAATGCGACACTGTCAACAACCTCTGGAAACTAAGCCCTGGGTTCATTGTTTGATCTACCTGGAAAGAACGAAACAGGAGAATCTTTCAGTCGGAGACCAGGAACGAAGATGACATTAAATTAACCATTATGCAGAATATGAAAGAAACATTTCTAACCCACAACAAAGCAGCTTAGACAGAAATATTTTCAGAAGATGATAAGCATATCTTACTGATGTTTGGGTTGGGGGCAGCCATGAACCTCAATTCCCCTATGTTGTGGCCTCAACCTCCTCCGTCTCAACTGCCCTGACAGCGTCCTAATCCCCATTTTCTCAAGCTGAATTTCGATGGAGTTTCTAGGGGAAACCCTGGCTCGGTTGGCTATGGTGGTGTCATTCGCAATGACAAAGGAGAAATTCTGCACATTTTTAGCTTTTCCTTGGGGGAACAGGGCCTACAGGGCCTACAGATCCTTATTTGTTTTGGCAGTGGAGTAGCTGTGGTGGAAGGTGATTCCATTCTTGCTATCTCTGCGACAAGGAAAATTCAAAATGGCACTCGGCTGAAGCGGGTTTCCAAACATTGGCGATTAGCCATGGTTACTAGTCTCATAGCCAAACATCTTACTATTCTCAAAGGTGTTATCCTTCAGGCTATCTGGCGAAATGCTAATGCTTTGGTGGATGCCTTGGCTAACCTTGGAGTCGACCACCCGCATGACATCATCGACACTTTTTGGCACGACGTTACCTGTCCTGGCCTCCATGATGAATGCACACTAATTTCGAGACAAGACCTTTCAGGTATGTCAAGGAATGTTAATAACCTTCAAAGTACTGACCATCAATGATTCATGTGGGTTATCCAAATCAAAATGCCTATGTTATTTATTATTTTGAGAGGGAAGTTTAGGCATTTGTACCATGTCAAGCTTTGGAAAAGATGGAATTAAGAAAATCAGAATAAGTGTAAGGGAAGGACAGACACATGGCCCTCGCTCTTGAGGTTTGTGCTTGGTTTCCTGTATGGCTTGCGCTCTCATAACTGGTAGGTTGGAGCTCACCTTAGGGGAATCCAAGACGGCGACCGACGGGATGGGGCGGCATCCCCTGCCCATTATATCGTGCCCTAGCCCTCTCCTCTTTATATTAATACTATTCCTAACATGATCCCTCACCATTGTTCGTGGCTCAACTTTGGTTTTAGGCTCTGCTACTCTATTTCTGTTACCAGGTTCAGAATATTTTCCTCTAGTTTTGTGTTTTCTGCCATGTCTGAGCGAATCCTTCTTAGCTCAAAGGCTGCAAAAAATATGAAGCAGGCTCAGGACAGCTTTGAGCAATCGGTCCCAGACAAAGGCAAAACCATTATCTGAGATCTCGATAAGGAGGTTATTCACGCCAGAAAAGGTTTGAACAATAATGACATCAAGGAGGAGATGGACTGGATCAAGGATCCTGGCACCCCGACCACGCGAGCCACACAATTTCTGAGAACACACGATATGGTGTGGCATATGAAGACTATGCTTGCCAAAGCCCTCAGCAGTCAAGGTGTGGCAGTTAAAGAGGCCTTCAATGCTCAATCTCTTGCCTTGGCGAATAATTCTTCTCGTCTGGACAAGCTGGAGGTCTCCATAAATTCGCTCACAGAGGAGATGAAGATGCTCACCAGGCGCCTTGAAGGTTTCATTCGGCTTTTTGAGCTGTATTTGCGTTATGTTATAAACGTTTCGATAGAAATCACGACAGACAACTCCAAGACCACCATTATCTGCCGCCACCGTCCTCAGAATGTGCCTCTGGGTGGAGATGAAGCGGGTCCAAGTGCAGCGGGTCCAAGTGCAGTGGGTCTGAGTGTAGCGGGTCCAAGTGTAGCGGGTCCTAGTGTAGCGAGTCCGAGTGCGTCTGATGGCCTAGGTAAAGTTTAAATGAAACTTTAGTCTCCTACGAGATTTTTTCCTTCTGCAAGTCTGTGTACTTCCCTATTTACTTGTTATTTCTTGATTGGATTTAAGTTTCTTTCTGATGGCTTCTTTATAGCCCCTGGTTTTATTTTGACTCACTGTCCACTTCCTAATTCCCTGCGTGGATGGCCAATTCTTACTTTAGCGCCTCCTCGGTAGTTCAGCTTTTGTCTGGCGAAGCTATTAGCTACTCTCGTGTCTCCGTTTATCTCGAATTCATGCCTTTTTGTGTCAATGCCTCCGGGTCGTTTGGGCCGGGCTCGCGTCCTACCTTCCGTGTAATGGCAAATTTTTGTATATTTTTGTATACTAGGATCTAATATATTAGCTTACTTACAAAAAAAAAATATTCACCGTCATTATTAGTTCTGAGAATGCCAATGTTCATTTGAGTTTCATTTTAGACCATCAAATGAAATTTTTTTAAATTTTCAAATATTTGTGACTTATATTTAAACAAATACACCTAGTACATTCTTGAATAATCATCAATAAATGTCAGCATATACTTATTACCATTGGTCGTTGAAACATGTATAGGACCACATAAATCTGACTACATGAGACCTATTTTTATTGAAGCTCTAGAAGAAGAACTATGAAAAGGTTTCTTAGAATATTTCCCCAAAATACAAGTATCACATGGTGTAAGCTTTCCTGGAATTGTAAGAAATTATTTTATACCTTGTTTTCTCATAATTCTGACACTGTCATAGTTAATGTGACCAAAATGAGCATGCCATAATAAACTAGAAGATAGAGTATCGTTTTCGTTGTGCTAAAAGAGCATAACTATCATAAGAATTCATTATAGTAAATGATGTACCATTCAATTTTATAAGCGTACTTTCGTCAACACCGGTCATAATGACTTCATGATTGAATGCTCTATGTATGTCAATGATGTCATCAAAGATATGTATGGAATTCCCTTGTCGAATATGTATAAGAGACACTAGATTTCTTTGAAATTATGGAATGTAAAGGACATCCTATAGAACATAATCTACAAGATTTTGTATCTTCAAACGAATGGATCCAATCCCCGAAGGCTTAATTTGAGATTTTTTAGAAAAATATACTACTCCATAAACTTGGTCACTAAAAGTTTCAAAAAAATCTCTCATAAACGGCATATGACATGTAGCACCTGAATCCAAAATCCAATTGTCTTGCCAAGAATAAAATGTTGTACTAAAAACATCATTAATATTAAAATTGCAATGAGCAAAAATGATATGTGTAGAGAATATGATGATTTTCACTTATCTGGTTGGCCTTTCTTTTCATTCAATTGTTCTCTCCTTTCATTGACGTTCTCCCAAGGAATTCTACAATTAATAGAAGTATGACCTACTCTTCCACATCTATAACATTTGACATTTTTTTTTCTCCTTGTTTCCTATCACCTTGATTATTGTAGTCCTCCTACCTATAAAATTTCTTCTACCAACTATTGAAATCAATGAAGTCATGATTACTTGCACCAAAACAAATCCTTTTGAAAATATGAATTATGTGCAATATTATTTTAAAAAGAAAATAATAAATCCCTTTCTCCTTTTAGTTTAAACAAAGATATGTCTTAATGATTTGTTGGTGAGCTCCAAAAATAACCCAGTAGAGAGTTAGGCTCAAGCCTCATTGTTTCCTTTTTTCTTTTCTCGTCAACTTTTAAAACTTATTTCAAATCATAATAATAAAAAAAACCTATCTTGGAATATTTCCACCACTTTCAACTCCAAGTTAATTAATTTTAGAATTAGCCACTTTTGCTTTTACTTTCTCATTTCACCTTTCTTTAACCTTTTTATTTTTCTTAAATATAACTAATAAAAGAAATGACAAATATTTTCTTTAATCACAATTTGATATAGTTTCCATTCACTTTATACTCACCAACTTTTTATGTTATTGGATTTCACGTTTCTTTGTTTATTTCTTTGTTCACTTCCACCTTTTTGTCTCTGCTTCTTTCTCTGTTCACTTTCACCTTTATGCCTCTGCTTCTTTCTCTGTTCACTTTCACCTTTATGGCTCTGCCTCTTTCTTTGTTCACTTTCCCCTTTCTAGATCTACCTAATTCCACACAAATATATTGTTTCTTGATTGCTTTCAACTTGGTTTATAGCACTTGCAAGAAATGTGCTCCTCCACATGCATTTTATGAAACTTGTACATTCTTCCCTTGATAAACTTCAAAATATGTATCCTCAAAAACAAAATCAGTAGGCATGGAGTTTATAAACAACTTAACCGGGGCTCTGATACCACTGTACAAGCTCAAATAAACTCCACAATGAAAGAGTATTGTATTAATCATAAAATCACTTATTTATACATGTGCAATATAGGTATGAGATAATTGTGTCCTGATAACTTATTAACTGTAAAAACAGAATATGAAACTAATTACATATTGTACAATAAAAATCCCGAAGGATTAGTCCTGTGCTCCTCCTTCTTCCTTGTGGGAAATATATGTTGCAGTTACTTTCTCCCATCTCCCTAGAAATGGATATTTTTTGTTGAACACATAATGTAGAAAAGGGGCATCCTATATATGATTCACAATTTGTCCACCACTCATAGAATTCAATAAAACCAGTTACAATAACAGCTAAACATAGACTGTCTAAATATATGATAGTTAACATTGAATCTATATCTTTGAGTATTTTGATGGATAAAAAACTAGTAATTTTTTGTTTGGTTTCCCGTGTGGTAGAGCATGATAGACCATGACAATAAAAAGACAAAACAATAAACTTTGTATGCCAATATTTGATCTTTAATTCCAAAAAAAAACAGTCAAACCTAAACAAATAGCATGAAGAATAAACAACTAAATTCAACACGTTGTTCCCGGGGAGTGATGATAAAATTATAAATACCTCAATTATTTATTGGTTCATCCATTGATCAAGTTTATCTCTAGTGGGAGGAGGGGGAAATCGGTCTGCAGAGGCTGATAAAGAAGAGATGAGCATGGATCTAGCGTGTAGCTCCCTTGATGGGTCATGATATTTTTGGGTGGTGCAGACTAAGGATACATTAATCATGAATTTATTCTTTGATGGAATTAATGGCAACCTGCAGGCTCTGGTTATGCTTCTGCATGATTTCCTTCTGGAAATTGAACTCTAAGTATTGAATTGGAAATGGAAGTTGTGAATAGATTCAATGCACTGTGAGGCCATCAATTCTCCTCTGGATTTGGATATGTTAGAGCATTTTTTTTTCCAAAGGAAAAATGTTAGAGCAATTCTTGATTAACAAAGCTTATAGATTCTTTGTGACAGACTGAATATCATGGTGTGATAAGATGCAACAATTGGGGGGAGAAAGTCAGATGAGGGTGAACTCTTCCTTCCCCTTCCCTTCTTAATTCATGAAGACTTGACAACTTGGAAAAATGAAATATATAAATTAATAAATATAATGGATTTGAATATGTGTATTTGAAAAATTGGCTAAGTAGCATCCATGTGGCCCAAAAAAATGTCTCGTGTAGTCAAACAGTGTGTACAACTAGACAAGTAGAAGGGGAAGCAAGCAGCCAGTGTGATACTTCACGCGGTGGACTTTGGATTTGCTCGTGTTGGCATACGCCTATCGCAATAAATCAATGATGGCTCATGTTTTCCATGTGCCTAAGTAATTCTTAGAAAGCGTTGTCTTTAGTGCAACTTTTTGGAAGCTTTTCCGGTGGATTTTCTGGTCTAATTTCTCTAAAATATGGCAAAAATTTATTGAAATCGAAATTTTGATGGGTAACCCCTGCACAATCAAAGTTCCCTAGAGGTTTTTCCATATATACAATTTAAATAACACAAATCAAGATTTCACCTCAATTTTTTCCAGTGAATTCTGACACCTAAAAGTCCAAAAAGTTGCACTAAAGACAACTCCATTCTTAAAATACGAAAAGAGATAATGGACAAGTGAAGTGATAAGTCAAGCTTTTCTTAAAATTTTAAATACATGAAATACTTCAGTGCAAAAAGGTAAAACTGAATTTTCCATAGAGAGGAGATATTTAAAAAAAAGTTATTTCAATATTGTTTTGAAAAAAAAATCCAAGTTATCCCGAATTGAGTTTAGGCAAAGGGTATTTCAATTTTACAATTGGTTTTCATTTTCAACCTTTTCTTAAAAGATTTGATTTAAAACTAAAATTTAATGAGAATTAAATTTTATATAAACTAACTAATTTATATTTTATAAATAATTCAATACTTATAATTTATATTTTACAAATAATTCAATATATAAAATTTTATTCGATTATTTAACAACAAAAATGGCAAATATACATTCATTATTTTATTTTATTTGGTTATTTAATAAAAATATTTTACAAATTTATGTTCATTATCCTCACCATTATATTAACAAAAAAATTAATTAATACCCATAAACATATTTCATTTTTAATCTTGTTTTATAAGGTTTGGTTTCCACCTAAAATTTAATAAGAATTAAATTTTACATGAATTAATTTATTTATATATAATTTTATTTTTAAACCTTAAACCTTTTTCATAAGCTTTAGTTAGACTTAAAATTTAATAAAAAACTAAATATTATATAAATTAATTAATTACAATTTATAAATAATTTAATATACTAAATTATAAATGAATTTAAATTTAGTTTAAACTTAGATTTTAATAAAAACTAAATATTATATAAATTAATTTTTTTCATTTATAAATAATTTAATATATTTATAAGTGAATGTAGATTTTCATATTGTATAAAAATAAAAATGAAAAAAAAATTAATTTAATAAAAATATCTTACACACGCATTATTATTATTTTAACTATTTGGTTAAGAAAAAGGAGAATTATCTCATACCTATCAACAAAATATTTCAAACCTTGTACTCAAAGATTACCCAGGAATTTATTAAAATAAAAATATTAATAATTTAAAAAATAAATTATTTTAAAATAAATATATTAATATTTAAGATATATATGAATTTCATTGTATATAGTTTTCCATTTTCAACTCAAAATTTTAAGTGAAATAATTATATGTATATGTTTTATGAATAAGATGTCACATGTTAATCTCTTGTTCACATTGCTCTGGATACTCTTTATTCATAGCGAAGATAATGATCGGTAATCCTCATCACTTTTGATGTTGGAAATGTAATATTTATAATTTTATTAAATAAAAATAAAAAATAAATTAATATAATTTTTTTAATATTTGAGACTTATATGAATTATTTTGGGTATATATAATTAGGGTAAAGATAGTGATATGTATATTGATGATAGTGAATGATATTGGGTAGCTATAATTTTTAGTATGGTGATGATAGTGATATGTATAAGTCATTTTTATATTTTATTAATAATATGCTTAATGTCAATTTTTTTTTATATTTTTCAAGGGTTTTTTAATTCATAGTGAAGATAGTGATATGTGTAATTATTACACTTTTCTATGAATAAGATGTTACTTAACAATCTAGGATTATCAAAGTTTTATAATTAGATAAAGGCGCCATATGTATGGTTGGAGGTTAGAATTCTATGAAGTAATCAAACTTTAATGTGTGACTACTCTATTCTTGTCTTGTAAAACAAATTAAGATGTTATATGACAAATTAAAATTATCAAAATTTCATAATTAGATAAAGATGGCATAGGTATGGTTAGAGTTTGATGTGGTAATCAAAATTTCATCATTATATATGTTTTTCACTTTATGTATAAATCACTATAATCAACATACAACTTTTTCATTAATTCAACATTGCCATCACTTTTGTATGAGAACATTTTGTCTCAAGCTAGAAGAAGCAAAATCACCAAATGTTTTCTTAAAAAAGCATGTGCCTAATTTGTGGGGTTGTCTTCTCCATTTTAGAAGGGATTTTTTGTATTTGTTTAATTTTCTTATTTTATGGAAGTAAATACTCTTAAACGACATTGTTGGAAGTAAACATCCCTAAATGACCTTATTCGCATTTAGCCTTAGGTACATTTGTAGACTGAGACTAAGGGGAATTTTAACATCTAACACTACCAATAGTGAACTTAATTGATCTTTCCATTTCACAACTAAAAAAACGCTTCCCTCATACTCACACTTTTTCAAGGTGACAATGGGGTTTGGTTCAATGACTAACAATATGGCAGAACTCAAGGGTGGAACACGGGGGAGGGATTCTCTTAAATCTCAAGGGAAACCAAGAAGTTAAGTATTCCTGGAGACTTGGAAAGAGGAAAACAATCTAGTTGAAATGTATGGGCTCCTGCTTGGGATTCATTTGGCGAAAGAAAGAGAAATATCTAAGATACAAATCTTGGGAGATTCCTTTCTCACCTTTCAACATTTACAAAGAGGATCTCTTCTTAAGAATAATCACCTATGACTTCTTCTCCACAAAATTCTATGTATTCTGGAATATTTTCATCACAAGACCTTCTATCACATTTTGAGAAGTCAAAATAAGGAACAACATGCACAAGAAAATCAGACTTGTCTTCTAGCGGGGGGGGGGATCATCATTAATGGTATGTCAGGATGGAAACCTATTATATGATTAATTCTGGCCATATTCCTACTCATTTTAACATTGTTAGGGCCTATGGGTACGCTAAAAAGGGAAAGGAAAACTCTGAGACTTTGAGGCTTTGAAGCTTTCAGTGCAGGAAAAATGTCTTTCAATGGATTGAGGCTTGAATGTGCATTAGAGGGAATCTTGAATTTTTGTTCTTGGAAAGAGGAGATGGGAGTTGTCCTAGATGAAAATGGAGTACGGGAATATACATAAACTGATATTCCAAAACTAGCAACATCAAATGCACAAGCACTTTCTCATTGGAAGAAAGACACAATGAGAGCGAGGAGGATTATTTTGGAGGGTGTCTATTCTAGAGTAGTAGTGATGCTAGGAAATTGGCATTGAAAGATAAGCTCAAGAACATTCGCATGCAGAAACATGAAACCATTCCAAAATACCTATCCAGATTCACTCAAGTTCGAGATGAACTTGGAGGAGTAGGATAAAATGTGCCATCATATGAACTTGTGAGCTTAGCACTACTTGGCCTTCTGAAATCCTGACACAACTATCAATATTCAGTTAATGGAAGAGACAAGCTACCAGATTCGGAGAGACTTTGGTATAATTTGGTGCAGGGGGATATCAGAAGAAACACTAGAGATGGTGTCACATCCATTCCAAAAGAGGAAGAATATTTTTCTCTAGTTGGAAAATAAGAGAAGGCTAAAGGCAAAGCCGAATCTAGCCATAACCATGGAAATAAGAAAGACCTTAGTAAAATTAAATGCTTTCACTACCATGGGTATATACAATATATAACCAATTGTCTACTTAGGAAATCCAGCAAGGAGCATGCAACAAAAATAGGAGGAGATCTTCTTGCATCACAATTTGAGTTGGATTTCTCCCTAATTTCTTGCATGGAAAGCACAATAAGAGGAAGTGAGTGGTACCTATATTTGGTGCCTCATATCATATGATAGGAAGTAAGGAGTTATTCAAAAACCTAGAGGAGAAGGACTTACAATTACACATAGAGCGTGGAGATGATGGAAGGTATAGTACCAAAGGGATTGGAACTATCACCTTTAAGAGGGAGTCAACCTCCCATCTTCACCTGAAGGATGTAATGTATGTGCATGGTTTGAAGAAAAATTTAGTTTATGTATATGTACTTGAAGACCGTGGATATGATGTATTATTTAGTAAGGGGAAATATTTTCTGAAGCATGTTGCTACTAGACAAGTAAAAAAAATAGGTGTTTGAGTTAAAAATATCTACAAGATAGAGGTATATTTCGCCATGCATGCAACTATACCTCTAGGAGTGAGGTGGGGCGATGTAGAGACTTAGTCCCAGAATTGAAAATATTTGGGAAGGATCAAGAGGAGAGAAACAACAATTGAAATATACTCTTCTCATGGATAATTACCCTTGCTACAGGGGCCCACAATATTCAGTAACAGAAGGATTAGTGTTATTTGATGTAGTCAGATCTTGAACGGCAGTTGCAGGGTAGTAGCAGTCAAAGGCTCAGGAGATAGTCGCAGCTCAGAGACACAATTTATTCAGTATTTTGGATGCTTCTTAGTTGCAGTTGTTACAGTAGCAATAATAAAATTGAGAGGGAGTCTTGTTACATTACATTCCTATAGGAGCAGGATTGGGGATGTGCAAAACCCTTTTCTTGCTAAGAGGGAGTGTTGAAATTATAGCAAGAAAAGGCTTCATTTGACTTGTGCCTTAGTCAAATGGAGAAATCCAATTTTCCACATCAGCTAGATGACTTGGATTGCAGTTAGCTGGAGTGACATGCCTTTGTATCCTAGTTAAATCAGTAAATTTGAGTTATAGGCTAGAAGTAGAGTTGTGCATGGGTTGATTGCTAAAATTTAGCAATCTAGTGGAGTTATTGTTAGTTAAACTTAGTTAATTGAACTCTAATCTTGAGTGAAGTTAGTAGGAGTTAAATTGAGTAGTTATAACAATTGTTAACTCACTGATCTCTCATTTAATTAATCAATTTACTAAAAATAGACCCATTCATGCATGAAATATGAATCTCCTAGTTGAGTGGAGGAAAAAGGAATCAATGTACTTATTATTGTATATTAAAGAGTGTATACAGTTTGTATGCAGCAAGTGAGACTCTTATCTTGGGAATTGCACAAGAAAATAGGGGCTTTTCCTATACTTTAGGAGCCATTTTCCTTAAGAATTTCACAAGGAAATAGGAGGAGCAGGAGGCCAATATTTGGCTAACTCTTTGCAGAGTAGTCTAAGGAGGAGGAGATCAAAATTGTAATGCAGGGTGTGCTTCAGGTGTGAAGAAGTCATTTTAATTGATCATTTTTTTTCTGATATGATATAACACAAATAGAGGAGGGGTTTTTCCCAATTGGGTTCCCTATAAAATCATTGTATTTCTTGTGTTTCGATGGTTGCATGTTATTACACGTGTTTCTATTATGTGTTTTCCTTTCTGTAGAATATTAGAAGCATTTTGTGTCTCTTGATTTCAGTTCGATTTCATTAGCAATAGAAAATTTCTTGCAATTTCTACAGATTAGGCATAGGGATCTCTTATAAATGGATCAGACACTCGGAACTAGCAAATCAATTGTTAAAAAATTGAATTTTAAAGTCGTGTTTGAAATGAGACAACATTTTAAAGTTTGAACTATCATGGTCATCTTGTTAAATATTGTGTTTGAATTTTGAAATATCGTGTTTGAATCGGGAATAAATTTTAAGGTTTGAACTGTCATGGTTGTCCTATCAATCCAATATCGACCAAGGAAATTGAGTGAACAAAGTTCTCCATCAACCTTAACTTCATTGATGGCAAATTGAACGTCTCTGTAAAATAATTCTGCACACAAAAGCCTCTTCACTACCCTATTGATACGTCAGGTCCCTGGAAGAGAGGCCCACAACATCCTCATTACTTATCTGTCTTTAAATTTCAATCCTTGTACCCATGGAATAAAGGCGAAGGTTCGAGCCCTTGAGAGACGTGTTGGAGAGGTACAGTGCTTTGAATATGAAAGAATTGACAAAAAATAAATTTTCCCATTGTCTAGGTCCTTTAAAGTGATACTAGACCAAATATTCCATCCAGAATGTAGGGAACTCAACAATATGGAGCAGTATCACTCGAAAAAACAAATATGGAAAATTTGATATCTTTCATAATAGAAATAGCATAAATAACATGAAAACATAAATTTGAGTTTGACGCCTCTAGGAATTGTTATATCTCTCAGCAAAAACCTAATACATAATATTTAGATTGGTACCTTGAGGTACTTGATGTGTTAGATTATTGTAATTACAAAGTATGATCTCTTCAGGAATGAAAAATCCCCCAAAGAGGATTCTCGCCACCTAGGGCTAACTATAGGAAACCACCCAACAAGAGATAAAGGGGGGAAAGTGAGTCCAGAAAACAAAGGAGGTGAGAAGAATGCTCTGCTTCGAAGCCAAATTTTCCTCATGGAGACTAAAAAAATAAATTCATCGAATTGGGCGTAGGAAGTGGCATGTATGACCCTGGCAAGGGAAGCCGCATGAAGGACCTAGGAGATTGAAGTGGGGGTAAAGGAACTAGGCGAGGGGAGTAACATGAAGGAACCAGGGCAAGGGGAGTGACGATCGAAAAAAGAACGACATGATTGGTGAAGGGAGAACGAGTGGTAGGCGCGAATAAGGGTAGGGAAATGGGGGGTTTTGTGAACCACCAGGTGATCCGGCTACTAGAGGCGGGAGAGAGAAGGGATTAGGAGTTGATTGTTGAAGATATTAGTTATAGAGGGAAATAGGTGACTCGAGGGCGTTGTTGGCCCAGATGGTGCCGCTTGGTGTGAGCAGCGGTAGGGGAGGAAAGTAGGGAGAATTCACTATGTATAGGCATGTGTTAAAAAATGAATGGATGGAGGAGGAAAAAAATGGCAAGATGGGATTGGAAAGGATGAATAGTTTTTTCCCAATCAACTCCATAGAGGGAACACCTTTGATGTGAAAATTATAATATTATTTTAATAAAGTTATATTATAAATGGATTATTTTAAATTGACATGTTAACACTAAATGATCATAATAGAAAATTAAATGAAGATTGAATTTTTAAAAGAAATTATAAATTATAAATGATCGATAATAAGTAAGAAGTGGACAAAAAGAAACAAAAACATTTTTTAATGTATAATTCAAAATTAAATGATTTATTTATCATTTTTTAAAATTTAATAATAAAAATGTGTTTTATATATATATCATGAAATGGGTATATGTGCTTGTATTGATTCAATCTGTCTTGAAGACCATAACCTTTTATATCTGCTTCAAGATCTACATCACCCAAGTTCAAAAATGGCAGAAAATACTTGAAGTACTAAATTTTTTACTACATTCTTTTATTGTAAGTAGGAAATTTTTAATATATTCTTCAAAATAATCCTAATATAAATATAAACTACCGACTAATTTGTGCGTGGTTTGTATGAGTATCTCAGTAACTACCGACTAATTGCCCAATTTTGTGTTCTATATTGCTCTTATTTCTTGAGTTATCTTCTTGAATGACCTTCCTTTCTTTTTCTTGTTTCTTTCTATCTCATTCCTGCTGACCTCATCCACCCAATATGGGGTCTACGCCATATTTTGAGTGATTACCCCCATTGATGAGGGAACAAAGTTCAACATTACCAAACTTGAGTAGGGAATTTCCTTTATTAGTCATAAGAACATTTTAGGTTTCTGCAAGGGGTGAATCCACATGTCTTAGATCTGAATTGTTCTTGTGGTTTTGAACTTCCTCTTTTTCATTTATCTCCCCATCTTCTTAATCTAGTATTACTTTGTCCTCTCCATAATATACTTTGTTCGAATTAGCGATTGGATCCTCCTGATCGTTCTCAGCTTGATTCTGAAAAACATCAAATAGGTTCGTTGATGATGAAACCCCATTTTTATTTTGAGTATTTTGATTCTTACCTGCTGATGACCTAACTATATTCCCTCCTTTCCATTGAGTCTTCCATTACTCGTATTTACCTATTGGAGGATTCATGCCCTTACTAACAGGGGCCTTCTTGCAATCTTTGTAAAAGTGACTATATTCATGGCATAATCTACATTTAAATGGGATTTGTTCATAATCAAGACTCTACAAATGAATCTAACCCCCTAGAGTGAGGCTTATTTTTGAAGGAAAACGCTTCTACAGACCTACCTCGACACATATTTTAGCGCATGCAAATTGAGATAATTTTTGTTCAACCCTATCCAAATATTTTCTGACACCATTTCTAATTGCTCTTGGGAAATAATCACTCCAACAGGAGAGCGTAAGCCAAGGTATCTTAACCCATACCAGGATTGCAGTCGACATATCTTCAACTAGGTTGAAGTATAAATACCACTTTTTCAAATACATCCCTCGAGATCCAAAATAATGTGACCCCTTTCTAAAGATCATATCTTTATCTTCCTTGAGTTCAAATAGAAAAGAAAAAAATCCATTGCCACATGCGTACAAACTGATATTACCCTTCATCATTGGATTCTAGGCCTTGTTGATCCATACTTACATAGATTAGGGGGACAACCACATCCCCATGAAATTTCCAATAAGGGCACGATCAGAGAAGGCATAGGTTTTTCTTTTCACTCCCGATGGAAGTTCCATCGAGGAGATGGATTCTGATTTTTTAATGAATTGCACTTATTGTGACAGCCTCATTAAGGTTAATTAGCATTAACAAGTAAAATACAATTTGTTTATTTACCATGATTTTAATTCTAGTAGGAAAAGAAAAACTGAATTGTATTGTTGTGAAAAAAAAGTTTTTTTTTTTTTTTTTTTTTGGAAATTTGAGAAACAAATGAATGAAAAGAAAATCTCTTAAGCTGATTGGTAAAAAAAGTTTCTAAGAATAGGAGGTGGTTGGTAACAGTTGGAAAACAGTTACCTACCCTCCAGGGATAAAAGTAGATCCCAGGTGAGGCGCAGGGGTTCTGTAAAAATTGGTATAGGGGAAAACTATTTTCTAGCTTTGGTTGGGATACCAGTTGAAAATAACATTCTGTTACCCTTGTAAAGCCAGAACATTTGTATGTGACTAGATTGGCCTTCCAGAGGTCACAGCAGAAAGTTTCCACTGTAACCTGTGGCACCGTCCAGATTCTGGAGCTATGGGGCAAGTGGAGGATGTAATATCCTCCCTTGAATGGTTGGGAGGACCACAGCTTGAACCAGAGAATTTTCAGATAAGTATTATTAGGAATTCTGACAGTTTGAGAACTGAATCTTGAAAGGAATGAATATCAATGAATTTACTGGATGTTCACTGTGTTGATGAATTTTCTTTTAAGAAATTTTATATTTGGTTATCTACATTTCTGTGTTCTTCAAAGCAGGGTTCAAATTTATTAGGGAAAATAATAATTCTTCCCGGAAGTAATTATACTGTAATAACTAATTATTTTATGTATAGTTAAACGAAATTGAGGAATGCTAAGATACAAGTAAGTCAAGATTTGGATAGATATTCCCTGACTGCCAGAAAGGCCGTAAAACATTCAGCCAAGAACCTGTAGGGTTTATAGGTTAAGGAGGAGGGAATACAAACTGATTAATTACAACCTGCATACTTTAAACTATCACTATACAAATAGCCAGAGCACTATGAGTAACCTATCTGATAAGAATGGTTCAGGAGATGGTTTAACTGTGAGTTGGACAATTATTATTAGCGTTTAAGAGTCCGGCCACTAAAGGTAAGGATTCTGGTAACGACAGACCGTCGACCCAGTCTTGGGATCAAACCCTGAACCGGGTACTTTGTCCATGGCCAGACCCTACTACACACGGACTATTTAGCTATGGTTGTCCGGTCACCGGTGCATGCAGGAGAGAAATCGATTCAAAAATAAATTAAG
This sequence comes from Pinus albicaulis, assembly GCA_034641835.2. Lineage (NCBI taxonomy): Eukaryota > Viridiplantae > Streptophyta > Pinopsida > Pinales > Pinaceae > Pinus > Pinus albicaulis. The sequence continues at coordinate 1,083,838,065 of CM076584.1, read as the reverse complement.
ACAAATGGCTATCGTAACACAGTAAATATTTATCGGAAAATAGGGCGTGAAACCCTTAAGTATAGTATCTAACCACAGCACGAGAAGCAAATCCATGAATTATAGACAGAGTAACTGTTACAGTGAAGGACTGCATGATAGTATTTTGGTTATGCCGTGTTAAGGTTTTAGTAGGCATGAAATAGAATCATAAAGAAAAAATTTCAACTTTAGATACAAACGGAAGCTAAACATATTCTTACGCATAAAACTAGATGCTAGAAGAAATAGTGAAAAAGAATACACGACGGAGAATTTCTTCCGAGCGAATAGAAGTTACACAAAAACCTCAAATGAAATCAGTCGAATAACCTGTGCAGAGAGCACTTATTCGAACGGCACTATGTTAGAACAGTCTTACAGTTGCATCTGTATAAATATATATTCTGCAGAGACAAGTTGTTCAAATAGAAAGAAGAAATAGCTCAATTATAGTTACAAATGAACCACGCACCAGAAGAGAAGGTGGCATAAGCCTTGGGAAGGATTATGCAATATAGTAATAAAGGAAGAAACCAAAACAAGTAAGTATTTTAAGCATATGCTACATCCGATAACAATCACCAGGTCACGGCCTCAAAAGACCAGAAGCCTGAAGCGCATATTACCGCCCAGAACCAGTATATGTTCTTTAAAAAAAATAAAAATTATTGTTATACATGAATGAAAATTCTTCAGAGCCTAAAGACCAAATTATCCTGAGGGAAATTACTACCAGAAAACACTATAAAACCCTAGGTGCAACCAATCTAAGTTGCGACTGAAGGCTCGACTGTCAATGGATTGGTTCACCTCGGAGTACTTGTAAACATAAAATTCCTTGTAAGCCGCGGCGGACAGGAGAGATGGAAATTGGGTAGGGTTTGGCATAAGCCACCAACCTGCCATTATCAATCAGCCGAAATTTAGTCATAAGAACAAAACGGACTGAATAATAGAGTTGTCTAAGTAATATCTAATGGAACGGTAAGAGGGTTGAAACCCAATGGAAATTACCTGTAGAACGAGGCGGAAACTTGGAAAAAACTGCATTAAACTCTGATAGAGAAGAAAAGGGGATTAGCCGTGGCCCGACAGCATTTAGCTCTGAGTAAAACAAAATGCTCGGAAAAGAATTCTTACCCTTGAAACAGTTTCAGACCGGCTGGGTGGGGAAGAATCGTCGGGCCGAGTAGGCGTTGTGCTCTTCTGCAAGTCCCATAAATGGAATGTCACCCCTACCAGCAGAAAGTAGAATATAACGCAGGTCAACAGGACTAAAAACAAATCACTGGCAAAGCAAAATGAATTGGGTTTTCAAGGGTTAAGCAGTTGTAGGGTCTTACCATATAAAAGGAATGAGACGGAGAAAACCATGAGAGCCGAGCACTGCTAGCGCGCCGCGAAGAGCTCCAAAACTGCAATAAACCTCTTTCAACAGTAAACTCCAGAATAATTCCCCGCCAATTCTGAGTGTATCGAGATAGGCGACACAGTTGTCCTGAGGTTAGATAGGAATAAAGACCTCGGGTAGTGGTGGAGAGGAAACGCATGACACATGGCAGATTAATCCGGAAACACCATGTTTATCATAATAAACCTCATCAATGGCAGGGATCGCATATCACTTGTGTAATGAAACACACTCTCGTCTTAAAGTTTGACTTAAATGTCACGTTTAAGAGGACGAGGGTCGTATTTTATATTTATTAGTCATTGCAGGCGACGTACCAAGACCATTAAACCTCCATGGATTTCAATGCAACCAAGCAGTTTATATGTATATAATGAGTTTGGTTCTGAACTGTGTGTTATTTTAATTAATTCATATAATAACATTAATTTCATAAGTAACAGTTAAGCTTAGTTGTTAATACAATTGTTACGTACGTGTAAAGATTATAACTTTTTTTTTTTTTAGTCATGTTGATGAATGTGACCAGTGGTATCAGAGCCCAGGTTCTACACTGGCATCCTAAGGGTCTGCTAACAATGAAGCTGTGTATGTGTTAGTGCACTGAGAAGAAATGAGAGAAAGAACAGCATCTCAATCGCAACCAGAAGAGACTCAAGGCCCAACAGTTATGAACCCTGAAATGTGGGTTCAACTAACTGTGGAGCAACATCAAAAGATGAGTAGGCTGCTGGAGGAACAGCAGCAACAAACTGCCTTTCTACTAAATACAGTACAATAGTTACAAGAGGAGATGATTAGATTCTGGAAGGACAACGAGAGGCTGTTGCAAGACCAGGAAAGAATTTTGAAGAGTTTATCTGATAAACAAAACCAGGAGATGCGACACCCCAGTGCAGAAAGAGAATTATCGACGGAACCAGAGGACCAGCAAACTAGAAACAACACTACAGGAAAGACAGAAAATATTCCTTCCCAGAAAGCAAGAATAGGAATTATAATGAGGCAGAGTCGGGTAATTTGTCCGATCAGCAAGACATTAAAAGACAGAAAGTGGAACTGCAAGGGGAATTTCGCAAAATTAAGCCACCAACGTTCGATGGTGAAGCAGAGGAGGCAGCCGAAGCCTGGTTAATTAATATAAACAAGTATTTCCAGGTGTATGAATATAGTAGCAATCTAAAGGCTAGATTGGCAATATATCAGTTACGAGAAAAAGCCACCCTGTGGTGGGAGGAGGTGAAAAATGTGCGTAGCATTGATGAGCGGGATATCACATGGGAACTATTTCAGCAGTACTTTAGGGACAAGTACTTGACAGAAAGATCTTATGATGACAAAGCAAAGGAATTCCATGATCTTCGGTTAGGACAGATGACCATGGATGACTATGTTACAAAATTCACCTCTTTGTTACATTATGTACCTTATCTCTGGGAAGAGAAAGATAAGGTACAGAGGTTCTTAAGCAGTTTACCTGTTCATATGCGAGAAAGAATAGAGTTTGTTAATCCTCAAACTATGGATGAGGCCATCCGTAAAGCACGAATGTGCTATCAACAGAATAAGGTCAAGGGTGAGGGAGGAAAGAGTTGGCCACCAAAGAAGAATCAGAAAAGTCACCCTGCTTTTAAAAGAAGTAAAGGCAGTAACCTTAAGGGCTCAGCACGAAACTCTATCAGCAAGCAGTTTGGCAAGAACCATCAAAGAACAAGATGGCCAGCTGAGGAGAAACCCACCGAAGCATCCAGCAAGCCAGACAAAGGGCAGATTTCCAAGCCTCCTGTACAGTGTTGGGGTTGTGGGGAAGCACATTACTATAAAAACTGTCCCCAGCGAAATAAAAGTGAAACTGTAGCAAATCTGCAGGAGGCATCTACAGTAGGGGATGTGGCGTGTAACATTCCTCGCATCAATGCAGCCTTGGAGGATCGGCAAGCCGATTATCAGCCCACAATGGTCGAACTTGAAGGTACTTTTCTAACTAAACTTGTTTCAATTTTGGTAGATCCTGGAGCAAGTTTTAGTTATGTAAGCCCCAAGTTAGTGGATATATGTAAGTTAAAAACTCAGAAATTTAAGAATTCTTGGCTAGTACAGTTAGCTACCGGGGCAAAACGAAAGGTAACGACTAAAGTCCCTAACTGCATGCTGGAAGTGGCGGAACAACAGTCCCAAGTGGACCTAAATGTCTTACCGCTGGGTTCTTATGATGTCCTATTGGGGATGGACTGGTTGGAACAACACTAGGCATTAGTGGATTGCAAAGAAAAGATTGTCTCCTTCAGAAAGCAGGATGGTACGCGGAAAGAAATCTAGGGAATTAAAAAGCCTGTACAATTACGACCAATAACAGCATCCTAGATGAGTAAGTGTATTATAAAGGGATGTCATTTGTATGCTATACAAGTGGGATATGCAAATTCCAAGGAGAAGGCTCCAATCATTAATGATATTCCTGTGGTACAGGAATTTTTGGATGTATTTCCAGAAAACATTCCCGGTTTACCACCCAAGAGGGATATTGATTTTACCATCGAATTGCTGCCAGGAGCCTCTCCAGTATTAAGAGCCCCTTACAGGCTAAGCGTACCCGAACTAACAGAGCTGAAGATACAGTTACAGGAATTATTAGACAAAGGCTACATTCGCCCAAGTGTGTCTCCGTGGGGAGCACCAGTTATTTTTGTTAATAAAAAGGACGATACATTACGCATGTGCATGGATTACAGGCAGCTTAATAAGCTGACTGTTAAAAATAAGTACCGCTTGCCAAGAATCGATGATCTATTCGATCAGGTGAAAGGGGCTAAGGTGTTCTCCAAGATAGATTTAAGGTCCGGATATCATCATATTCGGATTAAGGAAGAGGATATTTGCAAAACAACATTCCACAATCGATATGGACATTATGAATTTGTGGTGCTGCCCTTTGGATTGAAAAACGCACCAGCAACATTCATGAGATTAATGATTGGCATCTTCCATCAGTACTTGGATAATTTTGTACTTATTTTTATAGATGATATATTGATATACTCGAGAAGTGAGGTGGAACATAAAGAACATTTAAGGATAGTTCTGGAGGTACTGAGGAAGCATCAGCTTTACGCTAAGTTTAGCAAATGTGATTTCTTTAAAACATAAATCCAATACTTGGGGCATGTTATATCAGCTGAAGGGATAGCTATTGATCCTGAAAAGATTAAAACTATTATGGAATGGCAAGTACCTCAAAATGTGGTGGACATTAGATCGTTTATGGGACTGGCTGGTTACTATAGGCGATTCATAGAAGGGTTCTCTAGAATTACTTTCCCTATTACATCTTTGCAGAAAAAGGGCAAGCCCTTTAAATGGACAAAAGAGTGCCAGGATAGTTTTGAAAAGCTGAAACAACTCTTAACTTCAGCCCCAATACTGAAGGTACCTGATCCAGAAAAAGACTACGAAGTTTGTACGAACGCCACCAAAGAAAGAGTTGGAGCAGTATTAACTCAAGAAGGTAAAGTGATAGCTTATGAGTCAAGGAAGCTGAAAGAGCATGAGCAGAAATATTATGCTTATGACTTAGAACTTACAGCAGTAGTTCACGCTCTCCGGGTATGGAGACACTATTTGTTGGGTAAAAGATTTGTTCTTAAAACATACCATAGCAGTTTGACCAGTTATTTTAAGCAAGAAGATCTGAATTCCAGACAAGCAAGGTGGAATGCCTTTTCGAGTGAATTCGATATAGACTTACAACATGTTAAGGGGAAAGAAAATAGAGTTGCAGATGTGTTGAGAAGAAAGATACACAGTATTTCTGCCCTATATTTCAATCAATTAGAAAGCCAGCTGATAGAGCAGTTAAAAAGAGAAGCGCTGAAAGACCCGGAATATAAATTCTTGTGGAAACAAATGGAGAATGATGAGAAGCAAGGAAAGCCCACAAAGTATGAAAAGGATAAAGAGAAGAATTTGACCTTCCATGGAAGAATCTATGTTCCTAATCGTGCAAGTCTTAAGGAGTTGATCCTTAATGAGTTCCACCGCAGCAATTACGTTGGCCACCCAGGATATCAAAAGATGCTCAATGCAATAAGAAAGATATTTTACTACCCAGGAATGCGTAAAGATATTGCAGAATATTTAAGCAAGTGTTTGGAATGTCAGCAGGTTAAGGTGAAGCATCAACATCCAGCAGGGCTATTGCAACCCATACCCATTCCTAAGTGGAAGTGGGAGGTTATATCCTTAGATTTCATCACGGGCTTACCTCGAACAAAGAAACAAAATGATTCTATTATGGTTGTAGTGGACAGACTAAGCAAGTCAGCCCATTTCATACCTGTGCAATCTACCTATAAGACGACACAGATTGCAGATATATTCATGAAGGAAATCTTTAGGCTGCATGGCATACCTAAGACCGTGATTTCCGACCAAGATGTTAAGTTCACATCAGCATTTTGGAAAAATTTGTTTTCTGGTCTAGGAATGCAGATACACTTTAGTACTGCTTATCATCCTCAGACTGATGGGCAAACGGAACGGGTTAATCAGATATTGGAAGATATGTTGTGCATGTACGTAATGCAGCAGCCAACCAAGTGGGAAAATTATCTGCACCTTGTGGATTTTGCATATAACAATGGGTATCAGGAATCTCTGAAGATGAGTCCTTTTGAAGCCTTATATGGCAGGAAATTCTGCACCCCATTAACTGGAGTAGTCCTGAAACAAAATTGTTATTAGGACCCGAAATTTGGTTGAAATGGAAGCTGAAGTAAAAAGAATCAGGCAGAATTTAAAAACTGCGCAAGAAAGACAAAAGGTCTTTGCGAACAAGAAAAGATCCTACCATGAATTCCGGGTAGGCGACCACATATATGTAAGAATTAAGCCAAAAAGAAGCACCCTGAGGTGGACCTCTTGCCCTAAATTGGCTCCCCGTTACTGTGGACCTTTCCAAATTCTGGAAAGGGTGGGACCGGTAGCCTATAAATTGGCTTTGCCTAGCCATATCAAAGTACACAATGTCTTCCATGTATCTTTGCTAAAGTGCTATGTACATGATGAAAAACATGTAATTTATTGGCAGAACATTCAGGTAGGAAGAAGAGGTAGAAAACAAATCCTAACTTGAAGTTTGAATAATTAAATATATTGATTGGTAACATTGTTGTTCTTTCAGGTAGAACCGGACGGAGAGTTTCTGGTAGAGCTGTTACACATACTTGATCGAAGGGAAATCGAACTCCTCAAAAGAGTAGTTATCCAGATGAAAGTGCAATGGAAGCACTTTGGACCGGACGAAGCTACTTGGGAGGACGAAATATTTATGCAGGAAGCCTACCCCGAGCTCTTTACAGAGATGGGCTGAAAACACCGAGGACGGTGTTACTTCCTGGGGGGAAGATGTGACAACCTCATTAAGGTTAATTAGCATTAACAAGTAAAAGACAATTTGTTTATTTACCATGATTTTAATTCTGGTAGGAAAAGAAAAAATAAATTGTATTGTTGTGAAACAAAAGTATTTTTTTATTTTGGAAATTTGAGAAACAAATGAATGAAAAGAAAATCTCTTAAGCTGATTGGTGAAAAAAAGTTTCTAAGAATAGGAGGTTGTTGGGAATAGTTGGAAAACAGTTACCTACTTTCCAGGGATAAAAGTAGATCCCAGGTGAGGGGCAGGGGTTCTGTAAAAATTGGTATAGGGGAAAACTATTTTCTAGAGCTGGTTGGGATACCAGTTGAAAATAGCATTATGTTACCCTTGTAAAGCCAGAACATTTGTATGTGACTGGACTGGCCTTCCAGAGGTCACAGCAGAAAGTTTCCACTGTAACTCGTGGCACCGTCCAGATTCTGGAGCTAGGGGGCAAGTGGAGGACGTAATATCCTCCCTTGAATGGTTGGGAGGACCACAGCTTGAACTAGAGAATTTTCAGATAAGTATTATTAGGAATTCTGACAGTTTGAGAACTGAATCTTGAAAGGAATGAATATCAATGAATTTACTGGATGTTCACTGTGTTGATGAATTTTCTTTTAAGAAATTGTATATTTGGTTATCTACATTTCTATGTTCTTCAAAGCAGGGTTCAAATTTATTAGGGAAAATAATAATTCTTCCCGGAAGTAATTATACTGTAATAACTAATTATTTTATGTATAGTTAAACTAAATTGAGGAATGCTAAGATACAAGTAATTCAATATTTGGATAGATATTCCCTGACTGCCAGAAAGGCCGTAAAACATTCAGCCAAGAACCTGTAGGGTTTATAGGTTAAGGAGGAGGGAATACAAACTGATTAATTACAACCTGCATACTTTAAACTATCACTGTACAAATAGGCAGAGCACTATGAGTAACCTATCTGATAAGAATGGTTCAGGAGATGGTTTAACTGTGAATTGGACAATTATTATTAGCGTTTAAGAGTCTGGCCACTAAAAGTAAGGGTTCTGGTAACGACAGACCATCGACCCAGTCCTGGGATGAAACCCTGAACCGGGTACTTCGTCCACGGCCAGACCCTGCTACACACAGACTATTTAGCTATGGTGGTCTGATCACCGGTGCATGTAGGAGAGAAATCGATTCAAAAATAAATTAAGACAAATGGCTACCGTAACACAGTGAATATTTATCGGAAAATAGGGCGTTAAACCCTTAAGTATAGTATCTAACCACAGCACGAGAAGAAAATCCATGAATTACAGACAGAGTAACTGTTACAGTGAAGGACTGCATGATAGTATTTTGGTTATGCCGTGTTAAGGTTGTAGTAGGCATGAAATAGAATCATAAAGAAAACTTTTCAACTTTAGAGACAAATGGAAGCTAAACATATTCTTACGCATAAAACTAGATGCTAGAAGAAATATCGAAAAAGAATACACGACGGAGAATTTCTTCCGAGCGAATAGAAGTTACACAAAAACCTCAAATGAAATCAGTCGAATAACCTGTGCAGAGAGCACTTATTCGAACGACACTATGTTAGAACACTCTTACAGTTGCATCTGTATAAATATATATTCTGCAGAGACAAGTAGTGCAAATAGAAAGAAGAAATAGCTTGATTATAGTTACAAATGAACCACGCACCATAATAGAAGGTGGCATAAGCCTTGGGAAGGATTATGCAATATAGTAATAAAGGAAGAAACCAAAACAAGTAAGTATTTTAAGCATATGCTACATCCGATAACAATCACCAGGTCACGGCCTCAAAAGACCAGAAGCCTGAAGCGGATATTACTGCCCAGAACCAGTATATGTTCTTTAAAAAAAAAATAACTTAGTGTTATACATGAATGAAAATTCTTCAGAGCTTAAAGACCAAATTATCCCGAGGGAAATTACTACCAGAAAACACTATAAAACCCTAGGTGCAACCAATATAAGTTGCAACTGAAGGCTCGACTGTCAATGGATTGGTTCACCTCAGAGTACCTGTAAACATAAAATTCCTTATAAGCCGCGACGGACAGGAGAGATGGAAACTAGGTAGGGTTTGGCGTAAGCCACCAACCTATCATTATCAATCAGCCGAAAGTTAGTCATAAGAACAAAATGGACTGAATAATAGAGTTGTCTAAGTAATATCTAATGGAACGGTAAGAGGGTTGAAACCCAATGGAAATTACCTGTAGAGCGAGGCATAAACTTGGAAAAACCTGCATTAAAATCTGATAGAAAAGAAAAAGGGTTTAGCCATGGCCCGGCAGCATTTAGCTCTGAGCAAAACAAAATGCTCGGAAAATAATTCTTACCCTTGAAACAGTTTTAGACCCGCTGGGTGGGGAAGAATCCTCGGGCCGAGTAGGCGCTGTGCTCTTCTACAAGTCCCAGAAACGGAATGTCACCCCTGCTAGCAGAAACTAGAATATAACGCAGGTCAACAGGATTAAAAACAAATTGCTCGCAAAGAAAAATGAATTGGGTTTTCAAGGGTTAAGCAGTTGTAGGGTCTTACCATATAAAAGGAATGAGATGGAGAAAACCATGAGAACCAAGCGCTGCTAGCGTGCCGCGGAGAGCTCCAAAACTGCAATAAACCTCGTTCAACAGTAAACTCCAGAATAATTCCCCGCCAATTCTTAGTGTATCGAGATAGGTGGCACAACTGTCCTGAGGTTAGATAGGAATAAAGACCTCGGGCAGTGGTGGAGCGGAAACGCACGACACATGGCAGATTAATCCGGAAACACCATGTTTATCATAATAAACCTCATCAATGGCAGGGATCGCATATCACTTGCGTAATGAAACACATTCTCGTCTTAAAGTTTGACTTAAATGTCACGTTTAAGAGGACAAGGGTCGTAGTTTAGATTTATTAGTCATTGCAGGCGACGTACCAAGACCATTAAACCTCCATGGATTTTAATGCAACCAAGCAGTTTATATGTATATAATGAGTTTGGTTCCGAACTATGTGTTATTTTAATTAATTCATATAATAAAATTATTGCATAAGTAACAGTTAAGCTTAGTTGTTAATACAATTGTTACGTACGTGTAAAGATTATAATTTTTTTTTTTTTAGTCATGTTGATGAACGTGACACTTATGCACCTTTATTCCTCAACTTCTTTGAAAGAGCAACCATAAGGGCTAGTAAGGTTATGGCCTCATTAGGGAGAGGGGGAAGAGCCCCTTCAGAGATGCTACTACAAGCACAAAAATAACTTAAAGTTTATACAATATTACTCTCTCTAAACAAATCATTTTCCAATATATATATAGTGTGTATACTTTTTCAATTTATTTTAAATTTGTAAATTGTAAAATTATATTTATTTTAATAAAAAAACAAATTGAAAAAGTACACACAAAAGTCTCAAACCTAGACATGAATTAATAAACACTTCATATACATCCTATACCCATACACAATTAGTTTTGATGTCATCGTCTCTTTTCATTTACTTTATTTTTTTCAATCTCGATCATAATTTGTATGTTATATTTTTAAGATGGAGAAGTACAGTGACCATGGAATGTGCAAATAAAATAATGTTGATACTCACTTTCATTCACACACTTTATTTGCTATCAAAGTGTCATTTTACATATACTCATATGGGAGATGTGACATACTTTGTAATATATACATCACATACCGATTATCATATACATCACATACTTTATTTGTTATGAAGGTGTCATTTCACATATGATGATGTGGGAGATGTACCACACCTTGTAACATTAATATACTTTGTAACATTAATGTACCACACCTTGTAACATTAATATACTTTGTATTTTTGTCAGTCCAAAACATATATATATATATATATATAAGTTAATAAATAAATAAATAAATAAATTTAGGGTATTTTTTTCCTGTCAATTTTATTAAAATTTGATAGTTACTTTTAAGAATTATAAGTTAAAGTTGTTTAAATCGCAAAGTTTTAAGTGTTGTAGGTTTTTCAGGGCGTTGAATCTATTTATGCATTTAAAAGCATTTTAAATAACAAGAAATTACAATCTCACTTGAAATTGGATCGTTGGAATCCTAGGAAAAGTTCATTTTGTGTGCTAATACAACTCTAAAAGCCATACATTGCTTATGAGAAATTAAAAAGGATTAACTCTAAAAATGTTATCATTAGATATACATTAACCAACAACTAAGTGATTAGATATTGTGATGCCCTCTTAACATTTTATTTAAGCATTATTTATTGACTACTTATGAATATAATATATATATATATATATTTCTTTTCTTTTCTTTTCTTTCTTTTTTTCTTTTTTTTCTTCTTCTTCTTCTTCTTCTTCTTCTTCTTCTCCTCCTCCTTTTTTTTTTTTTTTTTTTTTCTACAGAAAAAATCGAAACTTTATATTAGTTAATAAAAAATTTGATGTGTACATGCATTAAGCATTCTATCTGTTTGAGAGTCACGTAGGACTTCAAAACCGGATCATTTGGTCATTTGCATACGACCAATAATTCCAAAAACTCGCAGATATAAAAACATTTGCTCGGCGTTGCCCTCCTGAGAAACCATATCTGTCAAAAACCACGCCTTCCATCTTCGTCTAGAGCCTCCTCTTATGAGGAAAACAACTCAGTTGGAGCAAAGAGGCCGGCCAAAAGCACCGCCCTTCTAGTCTCGAGCTTCCTCTTATGAGGAAAACAACTCTAAACAGGATCCTAGAAGCCGACTAAAACATATACATGATAATATTATATATGTGTCATATAGTATGTAAATGTCTAAAAGCAAAGGAGTCTATACCACAAAGTAGCAAGTATGATACTGAAAGCATAAAATACAAAAAACTCAGAAAAATATGTAGAGCCTAGCTCAACATCAAGAGAGCATAATCAAATTTTCAAAGGAAAGGGGCACGAGCTGTCTCCACTAGGCCCTCCAAACCTACATCATTTATTTTCCAGCTGCCCAAATTTTGTTGTACGTCCTCCTTAGAAAGGAGGTCTGCTGCCTCGTTCCGCTCCTTGTTAATGTGACACACAAATATGTAAGCAAAATAAATTTTTAATAACCAAAGTTCTTTAAGGATAGGATTTAATAGATATTTTTGGCACATTAATTCCTTATTGAACCATTTGACAATGTTTAATGAGTCCCCAAAGATCTGTACTGATAGATAGCCCAATTGGATCAGCCAACACAACCACATGTGTAGAGCCTTAAGTTCAACAAAGTTTTTTGTTCCATTACCAAGCCCCAATGAAGCTTCCTTACGAGTGTCCAGACTGAGATGAATCAGAATACCATCCCCACAATTGTTTTCTTCATTGGACGCTCCATCAAAGTATGCCCACAACATATCTCCCCTAATGACTTCCAGGGTGATCACCCTAGGATTGGATTTTGACTTTGAATTTGGCATTTGGGCATAGATAGCCGCACTCTCCAGAGCTATGACCTGTGACTGGGTCTCCTTATCTTTAAAAATTGCTTTGTTTCTTGCTAGAAAAATGCCCCAGGAAATTAGAAGGGAAGCGCCTTCCATTTTTCCTCCTGACTCCCCTGCCACCATTCCTTCCAGGCTTTTAGAACCAACACCCCATCCCACCTTTGCGACTTACCTACAACAACCAACATCTCTGCCCAGACCAATTTACTGAAGGAGCAATGTATATATAGGTGAGATGCTAATTCAGAGGCTGATTTACAAAGCAGACACCGACCCGCGCCTTCCTTCTTCCTTTTTTCATATAGTCCCAGGTTGGTACTTTGTTTTTTAAAATGCACCAGAAGAAGAGCCTGCTTTTGGCTAGGCATTTCAACTTCCAGAATTGTTTGTCCCACCATGTTGGTGCCTCCCATCGCTTTTTGGCCATGAGGTATGCATATCAAAAATTTGGTGTATACTTGCCCGAGGGGGCATTTACCCACCTTAATTCTTCCTCTCTATCCCTGATACACACATTCAATCTAATCAATTCAATTGTAAACTTCTGCCGATCTTCATACCAGATAGGGTCAATCTGCAGGTCTTCCCCTGTCATCCATCTCTGCTGCCAGTGCGAGGAAGCAACCTCCTTTGCAATTTGATTTATAAAGTGAAAACCTTTGGAACTTAGAAGAGTCCTCAGCTCCACCGGGAGAGAGTAGGCCTCATTACACCCCAGCCAGGGATCCAACCTGATGCTGACCTGTTCCCCATTACCTACCTGTCAAACTAGACCTTCTTCAACGATATACAGCGATCCCAGAATGGCTTTCCAAATCACCGATGCTCTAGATAGTTTTTTCCCCAAAGATCATAGCCATTATGTTAACTCCATAGGTTCAATGTATTTTTGTTTCATGACCTGAGACCATAATGATTCTTTGAAAAAAATCCTCCAACCCATTTTGGCAAACCATAATGATTCTTTGAACAAAATCCTCCAACCCATTTTGGCAGTTAGGGAGGCTACGAATGAGGGGAGCTCTTTCAAGCCCCAGCCTCCCTAATCTTTTGGTCTTACAATTTTGTCCCAGGCCACCCAAGGCATCACCCTTTCCTCCTTATATCCTGCCCACGTAAATTTGCTACATATTTTCCTCACCTTCTCCATAATACTTTTAGGAACCCACGAGAGAATTTCCCAGCATACCGGAATAGCCATGAGAACGGATTTTATCAACACCAATCTTCCCGCTCTAGATAGCCATCTGAAACTCCAATGATTCACTCTCTTTTCTATTTTAGCCACCAGCCACAACCAGTCCAGTATTTTGCAAGAGTTCAGTTTGAGAGTAAACCCGAGGCACTTTAAGCTATCTCCCATTTCCTTAATCTCATATGGAAGATCCACTGCTGCTCTTCTAATTTCCTCCTCCATGAGTCCTTCTACTATGATGAACGATTTGCCTACATGTATACTCATTCCTGTTGCCTAGAGGAAGAGCTCAATGGCTAATTTTAAATAACCAATCTCTCTTCTGTTGCCATCACTAAAAAGGAGGATATCATCAACGAAAAGGAGATGGGTAATTTGCATATTAATGCGACCTCTATACCCTTAATGTCCCCCCTCCTTTTGGTGGCCGCTAACAATTGACTTAAGCCTTTTGCTACCAAGAGAAAGAGTAAAGGAGATAGAGGGCATCCATGTCTTAGACCTCTCTAGATTTTGAAGAATGGTGAGGCCACCCCATTAATTAGAACATAAAACTGATGTCAGTTATACACCCCATCACCCAATTGATGAAATAGATATCAAAACCCAGGTGCGTTAGGATGAATATGACATATATCCAACAATATTATCATAAGATTTAGATAAGTCTATTTTTATTATCATACCTTTCCTTTTTTTTTTCCTTTTGATGTTGTGGAGAGTTTCATGTGACACCCCGATTACTTCATGGATTTTTCTCCTTTCTAAGAACCCAAACTGTTCCTACAAAATATTCTTGGAGAGGATTAGCTTTAGCCTAACAGCGATGGCTTTAGAGATGATTTTATAAATGTTTTTGCATAAATATATGGGGAGACAATCATCAAAGGATCCTGACTCATCCAGTTTCAGGATGAGAGTTATAAAGGTAGAGTTCATTTTCTCTAGTATGACTCCTCTCGATCGGGATTCTTCCACTACTGCTGTAAGCTCCTCCACCGGATCTTCAAAGAAATGTTGATAAAACTCTGCTATCCACCCATCCCACGCCAAAATTTTTTCCTTTTGCATTAACTTGAGGACTCCTTCCACCTCATCTCTAGACACCGGGCTTGTCAGCATCTCATTTTCCTCTTCCTGCACATACTTTGGGAAATGTTGGGCTACCCTGACCACCTCTGCAATAGTGACCTCACGAGGGGGCTTTGAAAACTCTGTTGAAGTGATCCTTACCCATTTTAGCTAGCTCAGGGAGGGAATTTGCCATCCCATTGTCCTCCCTTCTCATCCCCCATATGGTATTAGCGATTTTCCTTCCTTTTTCATAATTGTGGAAAAACTTTGCATTCTCATCCCCTGTTGCTAGCCACAGTGCTCTACTCTTCAACCTCCATTGCTCCTCATTTTCTAGAAAAATATTTCTTCTCTCCCCCTCCAAGGATTTTATAAGATCCCTTTTTTCCCTCGATTCATAACCATCTGCTTCAGGACTTTCCATTCTCACCAATTCCTCTCCCAACCATCTGAACCTATCCTTTTGAGATTCTCTTCTCTGTTTAGCCCATTCAATGGTCTTTTTTTCATCCTTTCAAGGTTCTCCCAGAAGTGTGCCACTTTTCTAGGAGGCTCCTCTGGCCCCCAAGAACTCTAGGTTTCCTTAAAAAGTTAATTATATGATTCCTCCTTTATCCAGCCCAGATTGAATTTGAACGAAGCTCCTGGTTTATCAAAGTTGCCCTTAATTTCTAGGAGAATTGGATGATGATCCAATTCCACTCCCTCCCCCACCCATTTCCTTAGGGCTAGAAATCAATCCACCAAACCTTCCTTGATCAAGAATCTGTCTAGTCGCTTGGCCACCCTGGCTTCTCCTATCCTCCTATTCCTACACGTAGGCCGAAGTTTTACTAGATTGATGTCAATACGGTGCCCATCAAGGATTTTCGATGAGAAAAAATAAAATAAAGGATCTTCATGGTTTTTTGGTCCCTAAGATTCAGCTTGCCCAATAGAAAAGTTCAGATCCCCCCCTAAAATGAGATTGGAAGTGTTCATAAAATACCCAGACCAAATCTCATTCCAAAAAAATTCCCTCTCATGGTAGGGTCCATATATATTCAAGATCGTTAAGGATGAGCAAAGCTCTAAGGAATATACCTCCATGGATAAGACATGATCCCTTCCCCAAGTACTGATCAATTTTTCTTTCATTGAAGCCCACAGCCAACCCACCCGACCTTCCTATGGCATCCAAACCCATAAAAAACCACCCTAGGCAAAGGTTCTGAAGGGCAACTGAGACATCATCCCTAGACCCTAGAGTTTCTTGAAGAATAATAATATCTGGCCCATATCCAGAAATCAAGGCTCGGAAGGCTAGTGTTTTAGGCTTACTAGCTAACCCTCTACAATTGAATGACATTACAATCATTTGATCACCTTTCCCGGGGCATACACTGCTCTAAGTACCCCTATTATGGACCTATATTTCCTGTCTACAATATATAGCTTTTCTTTGAGCTGGGCTTTGGATAGATTTGATTTTCTTCCTCTCAACTTGGTACCAGAGGGAGAGTCTGCAAGGTTCCCCAACCCTCCCATTATTTCCAGCAGGTTAACCTTTTTTTCATGCGGCCTAAGGTTGTAATACCTACGCTCCCCTTTAGAAGAATGGAGCTCTTCCAATCCAGAGGAAGGTTGGGGACATGGATCAATGGATAGGGCCGAGATGGATGTGATAATACTATCCAAGGCCGATTCAACATGTACACTAAAACTAGATGACATATGAAGGGATTTTGGCCTAGAAGGACCAGGCCCTATAATCAATGGAGACGATTTCAAAAACAAAAAACGAAATAGATGAAGGGGTATTAAGAAAAATACCCTCCATCAGTGTCGTGACTATCTCCAAGGACGCTTCTGAAAGCTCTTCAATAGAGATGGCCTCACCACCTCCCACCTAAGGGACCTCTGCCTCGTCCATAGTAGTATCCTCTACCCTCCCTTCCAGCTCTCGTTGGATTGAGTGTTGCCCCTGATCATGCCCTGATTCCTTGTTGCGTTTCCCCTCGATAAACTTCCTTTCTTGTGTAGAGATGTATTCACCACCTCCCACCTTAGGGACCTCTACCTCGTCCATAGCAGTATCCTCTACCCTCTCTTACGGCTCTTGCTGGGTTGATTGATGCCCCTGATCCTGCCATGATTCCTTGTTGTGCTTTCCCTTGACAGACTTACCTTCCTGTGTATCCTCTGCCTTGTCCTAAGAATCAGAAAAAATCGAAACTTTATATTAGTTAATAAAAAATTTGATGTGTACATGCATTAAGCATTCTATCTGTTTGAGAGTCATGTAGGACTTCAAAACCGGATCATTCGGTCATTTGCATCCAACCAATAATTACAAAAACTCGCAGATATAAAAACATTTGCTCGGCGTTGCCCTCCTGAGAAACCATATCTGTCAAGAACCATGCCTTCCATCTTCGTCTAGAGCCTCCTCTTATGAGGAAAACAACTCAGTTGGAGCAAAGAGGCTGGCCAAAAGCACCGCCCTTCTAGTCTCGAGCTTCCTATTATGAGGAAAACAACTCTAAACAAGATCCTAGAAGCCGACTAAAACATATACATGATAATATTATATATGTTTCATATAGTATGTAAATGTCTGAAAGCAAAGGAGTCTATACCACAAAGTAGCAAGTATGATACTGAAAGCATAAAATACAAAAAACTCAGAAAAATATGTAGAGCCTAGCTCAGCATCAAGAGAGCATAATCAAAATTTCAAAGGAAAGGGGCACGATCTGTCTCCACTAGGCCCTCCAAACCTACATCGTTTATTTTCTAGCTGCCAAAAGTATGTTGTACGTCCTCCTTAGAAAGGAGGTCTGCTGCCTTGTTCCGCTCCTTGTTAATGTGACACACAAATATGTAAGAAAAATGACTTTTTAATAACCAAATTTCTTTAAGGATAGGATTTAATAGATAGTTTTGGCACATTAATTCCTTATTGAACCATTTGACAATGTTTAATGAGTCCCCAAAGATCTGTATTGATAGATAGCCCAACTGGATCAGCCAACACAACCGCATGTGTAGAGCCTTAAGTTCAGCAAATTTGTTTGTTCCATTACCAAGCCCCACTGAAGCTTCCTTACGAGTGTTCGGACTGAGATGAATCAGAATACCATCCCCACAATTGTTTTCTTCATTGGACGCTCCATCAAAGTATGCCCACAACATATCTCCCCTAATGACTTCCAGGGTGATCACCCTAGGATTGGATTTTGACTTTGAATTTGGCAATTAGGCATAGATAGCCTCACTCTCCATAGCTATGACCTGTGACTGGGTCTCCTTATCTTTAAAAATTGATTTGTTTCTTGCTAGCCAAATGCCCCAGGAAATTAGCAGGGGAAGCGCCTTCCATTTTTCTCCTGACTCCCCTGCCACCATTCCTTCCAGGCTTTCAGAACCAACACCCCATCCCACCTTTGCGACTTACCTACAATAACCAACATCTCTGCCTAGACCAATTTACTGAAGGAGCAATGTATATATAGGTGAGATGCTAATTGAGAGGCTGATTTACAAAGCGGACACCAACCCGCGCCTTCCTTCTTCCTTTTTTTGCATATAGTCCCAGGTTGGTACTTTGTTTTTTAAAATGTACCAGAAGAAGAGCCTGCTTTTGGCTAGGCATTTCAACTTCCAGGGTTGTTTGGCCCACCATGTTGGTGCCTCCCATCGCTTTTTGGCCATGAGGTATGCATATCCAAAATTTGGTGTATACTTGTCCGAGGGGGCATTTACCCACCTTAATTCATCCTCTCTATCCCTGATACACACATTCAATCTAATCAATTCAGTTGTAAACTTCTGCCGATCTTCATACCAGATAGGGTCAATCTGCAGGTCTTCCCCTGTCATCAATCTTTTCTTCCAGTGCGAGGAAGCAACCTCCTTTGCAATTTGATTTATAAAGTGAAAAACTTTGGAACTTAGAAGAGACCTTCGCTCCACCACAAGAGAGTAGGCCTCATGACACCCCAGCCAGGGATCCAACCTGATGCTGACATGTTCCCCATTACCTACCTGCCAAACCAGACCTTCTTCAACGATATACAACGATCCCAGAATGGCTTTCCAAATCACCGATGCTCTAGATAGTTTTTTCCCCAAAGATAATAGCCATTATGTTAGCTCCATAGGTTCAATGTATTTTTGTTTCATGACCTGAGACCATAATGATTCTTTGAAAAAAATCCTCCAACCCATTTTGGCAGACCATAATGATTCTTTGAACAAAATCCTCCAACCCATTTTGGCAGTTAGGGAGGCTGCGAAGGAGGGGAGCTCTTTCAAGCCCCAGCCTCCCTAATATTTTGGTCTTACAATTTTGTCCCAGGCCACCCAAGGCATCACCCTTTCCTCCTTATATCCTGCCCACATAAATTTGCTACATATTTTCCTCACCTTCTCCATAATACTTTTAGGAACCCACAAGAGAATTTTCCAGCATACTGGAATAGCCATGAGAACGGATTTTATCAACACCAATCTTCCCGCTCTAGATAGCCATCTGAAACTCTAATGATTCACTCTCTCTTCTATTTTAGCCACCAGCCACAACCAATCTAGTATTTTGTAAGAGTTCAGTTTGAGAGTAAACCCGAGGCACTTTAAGCTATCTCCCATTTCCTTAATCTCATATGGAAGATCCATTGCTGCTCTTCTAATTTCCTCCTCCATGAGTCCTTCTACTATGATGAATGATTTGCCTACATGTATACTCATTCCTGTTGCCGAGAGGAAGAGCTCAATGGATAATTTTAAATAACCGATCTCTCTTCTGTTGCCATCACTAAAAATGAGGATATCATCAACGAAAAGGAGATGGGTAATTTGCATATTAATGCGACCTCTATACCCTTAATGTCCCCCCTCCTTTTGGTGGCCACTAGCAATTGACTTAAGCCTTCTGCTACCAAGAGAAAGAGCAAAGGAGATAGAGGGCATCCATGTCTTAGACCTCTCTAGATTTTGAAGAACGATGAGGCCACCCCATTAATTAGAACATCAAACTAATTTCAGTTATACACCCCATCACCCAATTGATGAAATAGATATAAAAACCCAGGTGCGTTAGGAGTAATCTGACATATATCCAACAATATTATCATAAGGTTTAGATAATTCTATTTTGATTATCATGCCTTTCCTTTTTTTTTCCTTTTGATGTTGTGGAGAGTTTCATGTGCCAACCCAGTTACTTCATGGATTTGCCTCCCTTCTAAGAACCCAAACTGTTCCTACAAAATATTCTTGGAGAGGATCGGCTTTAGCCTAACAGCGATGGCTTTCGAGATGATTTTATAATGTTTTTTCATAAATATATGGGGAGAAAATCATCAAAGGATCCTGACTCATCCAGTTTCAGGATGAGAGTTATAAAGGTAGAGTTCATTTTCTCTAGTATGACTCCTCTCGATCGGGATTCTTCCACTACTGCTGTAAGCTCCTCCCCCGGCTCTTCAAAGAAATGCTGATTAAACTCTGCTATCCACCCATCCCACCCCAAACTTTTTTCCTTTTGCATTAACCTGAGGACTCCTTCTACCTCATCTCTAGACATTGGGCTTGTCAGCATCTCATTTTCCTCTTCCTCCACATAATTTGGTAAATGTTGGGCTACCCTGACCACCTCTGCAATAGTGACCTCATGAGGGGGCTTTGAAAACTCTGTTGAAGTGATCCTTACCCATTTTAGCTAGCTCAGGGAGGGAATTTTCCATCCCATTGTCCTCCCTTCTCATCCCCCATATGGTATTAGCGATTTTCCTTCCTTTTTCATAATTGTGGAAAAACTTTGCATTCTCGTCCCCTGTTGCTACCCACAGTGCTCTACTCTTCAACCTCCATTGCTCCTCATTTTCCAGCAAAATATTTCTTCTCTCCCCCTCCAAGGATTTTATAAGATCCCTTTTTTCCCTCGATTCATAACCATCTGCTTCAGGACTTTCCATTCTCACCAATTCCTCTCCCAACCATCTGAACCTATCCTCTTGAGATTATCTTCTCTGTTTAGCCCATTCAATGGAAGATTTTTTCATCCTTTCAAGGTTCTCCCAGAAGTGTGCCGCTTTTCTAGGAGGCTCCTCTGGCCCCCAAGAACTCTAGGTTTCCTTAAAAAGTTAATTATATGATTCTTCCTTTATCCAGCCTGGATTGAATTTGAACGAAGCTCCTGGTTTATCAAAGTTGCCCTTAATTTCTAGGAGAATTGGATGATGATCCAATTCTACTCCCTCCCCCACCTATTGGCTTAGGGCTAGAAATCAATCCACCAAACCTTCCTTGATCAAGAATCTGTCTAGTCGCTTGGCCACCCTGGCTTCTCCTATCCTTCTATTCCTACACGTAGGCCGAAGTTTTACTAGATTGATGTCAATACGATGCCCATCAAGGATTTTGGATGAGAAAAAGTAAAATAAAGGATCTTCATGGTTTTTTGGTCCCTAAGATTCAGCCTACCCAATAGAAAATTTCAGATCCCCCCCTAAAATGAGATTGGAAGTGTTCATAAAATACCCAGACCAAATCTCATTCCAAAAACTTTCCCTCTCATGGTAGGGTCCATATATATTCAAGATCGTTAAGGATGAGCAAAGCTCTAAGGAATATACCTCCATGGATAGGACATGATCCCTTCCCCAAGTACTGATCAATCTGATTTTTCTTTCATTGAAGCCCACAGCCAACCCACCCGACTTTCCTATGGCATCCAAACCCATAAAAAACCACCCTAGGCAAAGGTTCCGAAGGGCAGCTGAGACATCATCCCTAGACCCCAGAGTTTCTTGAAGAATAATAATATCTGGCCCATATCCAAAAATCAAGGCTCGAAAGGCTAGTGTTTTAGGCTTACTAGCTAACCCTCTACAATTGAATGACATTACAATCATTTGATCACCTTTCCCGGGGCATGCACTGCTCTAAGTACCCCTATTAAGGACCTCTATTTCTTGTCTACAATATATAGCTTTTCTTTGAGCTGGGCTTTGGATAGATTTGATTTTCTTGCTCTCAACTTGGTACCAGAGGGAGAGTCTGCAAGGTTCCCCAACCCTCCCACTATTTCCAGCAGGTTAACCTTTTTTTCACGCGTCCTAAGGTTGTAATACCTATGCTCCCCTTCAGAAGAACGGAGCTCTTCCAATCTAGAGGAAGGTTGGGGACATGGATCAATGTATAGGACCGAGATGGATGTGATAATACTATCCAAGGCCGATTTAACATGTACACTAAACTAGATGACATAAGAAGGGATTTTGGCCTGGAAGTACCAGGCCGTATAATCAATGGAGATGATTTCGAAAAAGAAATAGAAATAGATGAAGGGGTATTAATAACAATACCCTCCATCAGTGCCGTGACTATCTCCAAGGACGCTTTTGAAAGCTCTTCAATAGAGATGGCCTCACCACCTCCCACCTATCGGACCTCTGCCTCGTCCATAGAAGTATCCTCTACCCTCCCTTCCAGCTCTCGTTGGATTGAGTGTTGCCCTTGATCCTGCCCTGATTCCTTGTTGTGCTTCCCCTCGATAAACTTCCTTTCTTGTGTAGAGATGTCTTCACCACCTCCCACCTTAGGGACCTCTACCTCGTCCATAGAAGTATCCTCTACCCTCCCTTACGGCTCTTGCTGGGTTGATTGATGCCCCTGATCCTGCCATGATTCCTTGTTGTGCTTTCCCTTGACAGACTTACCTTCCTGTGTATCCTTGCCTTTTCCCTTGATTTGTTTTTTCCTTCTTCTGATGCCCAGAGGGCATGCTTTTTCCATGTGTCCATATTGGTGACACCTGTGACACCTGAATGGAACCTACTCATAATATAGAGCATGAATGAAATACTAGTTTATATAATGTAATTATATTTCCTCTGCCAACCCTTCTCTGGGATTAAGGCGAACCAGGATTCTCGCAGTACCTTACTCTCCTGTCTGCTGGAACGACATATCAACCTCCAAGTACTACCCCAATTCATTCCTGATTTCCTTAAATACATTTTTTGTCCACAGTGGATGAGGAAGCCTTGGTAATTTCACCTAGATTGGGAGGTTTGTTGGGTGTGGAGCCTGATTATCTTGTTTACTTTGTATCACAGCATTGGACCCCTGTACCTTAAAAGGGGCGGCAACGCCGCCCGTAATTAATCGCTGCCGTGGGGGGTCCAGGGGGGGCGGCAACGCTTTTTGTAGCCCCCCCCCCTAGCGGGGGTTTTCGGGGGCAACACCCCTGAAGCTAAAAAAAGATGTAAAATTGCCTTGTAAAAGTATAGTAATTTCTAGTCAATCTAGGCCGTTCATTAGGCAAATGATCTGACGGTAGAAGTTATGTTTAGATTAGGGTTTTTTGCTCTAAAAGGCAACCCCTCGCTTTTATGAGGGCATTGTATTGCGGTTGTGTATTGTATGTATGTGTATTCTCGGAGCGAGATACAGAGAGGGAGACTGTGAGAGAGAACAAAGGATATTATAGCGGATCTGCTGTAGGTTTTGTCTCTTCATTTTTGCTGGATAATAGAAAGGAAGGACTGGCTGTTCGGGGTGGACGTAGCCCAAACTAGGTGAACCACGTATATCCGTGTCTCTCTAGTTTTATGTGTTTTGTGTGCTTTTATTTTCTGCATATTTTATGTGTTTCATTGCTCTGTAATATTTAATATTCCCCCCTTAAACTTGACTTGGGGATTATTGACTAAATCTAGCCAAACCTACTAGATGAGACAACCCCGCTCACTCTAGCTCTTCCCCCCTCAAATTTTTACCCAGGGTAATTGTAAAATTGACATCCCCCCTATCACCTAGGTCTAACCCAGACTTTACCAGTGATTACCCAGGGGTACGCATGCCATACCAGGTCTTACAGCAGCATGCCCATTTACATGTAACTCCATTATAATATTTTTTTTTTTTTTGGTTTCATTGTTGCTATTCTTTGAATGACCATTCTCTACATTCATTCATAATGTCCTCTCCAAAGAGGACATCATAGTTGTACATCAATCTGCCAAATGACATCAATGTCCATATAAAAAGAAGCCATCTACCAGATTACATGGGTCACCAGCCTCTGTAACCGCTAGGAATTCTCTTCAGATACATGGTTCATCAATTTTTAATTAATCCTCCTGCAAATATTCTCTCTCATTTGACGTTCTTCAAAGCATTTGATTGACACATTATGTCAAACACTTTGCATGTAACTGATCCTATAGATTCTTACTCTATGGATTCACAGGCGAATACCAACAATATAATTCCATAGGCTGCATTTCCTCCTACGCAAATAGCACCATGAGGCCAGCATAATCACAACAGCGCCAACATGATTACAAGAGCAATGATATTTACCACCTCTTTTCTTCCAGCGCCAGGTTGCTTTACTACTAGCTCTGCCACGTATTCAACATGGAAGTTGATATCATCAAAGATAGTCCATGGGTAGGTGGAATAGCTTTCACTCGTTCCTTCACTACAAATATTACTAGTGGAAGGAGGCAACCTGATCCTGACCTCGTACTGGTGGCTGGGGCCGATGGCTCTTTCCAGACCCAAATCAGAATTTTCCAGTAGAATACTGGCATGCCAGAGGCCCGGACAGCAAACCGCCAGTTTCTGAAGGACTGACGACCCACCGACGGCTCCGCGGAATGATCTGCCCTCCCATTGGCCTGCAAGAGATAGGCCACCACCGCAGGAATGATGCACCTGCACTTCCAACAAATTTTTCGTATTATGGAATTAAATCGTGGGCAAACACATGCCAAACTGGCCAAGTGACAGGGGTCCTCTTCCAACAGCTTCTGGAATGCGTTCCCATTTCTTAAATACCAGCTACTTGCATACTGGTTTCAACTTTGCATTCAATTTATATCAGTTCTCCCTCACGACACAAGATCCGATGCAGATCAAACATGATTAAACCATCGACCTCTATAATGGCGTCCACAACAATCTATGACCATGCAGTTCCCAACAGTCTTTACACAAGATTGATCTGCAAGCTCAATCTGCAAGCAGTCTCAATGCAATTTAAAGATGTTTATCAGACGATAGCTTTGTTTTCCACTGATATCAGCAGATTCGGTATCCACTATGCGGATCTGGTCTGCGCTCACTCAGCCTGATCCAGGCAGAATCGGTCCATGCAGAGCGCACTAAGGTCTGCTCTCATACATCCACGATAACTCTCAAAACAAAAATATGCTTCCGCCCGCTTTTAAAACGATGGCAACAACGCTCATCACTAGCAGTGCCCTCAACGACATCGTGAGGCTATGAACTTCAGCGAACAGGGCCACGTTACAATTGTAATAGATATAAGCAGATCGAACCAGATTTTATGCAGACCCATCCTCCTCTTACATAAATCTATGCACGATCATGTTCACCTGTAGATCTATTCAGATCTAACGCCTTCACACATAGATTTTTCCTTTTACGTATATTTTTCCAGGAGAAAAAAATTTCATGCAGTAGCAGCAAACTATAGATATAGCAAAATCACTAAACTTGACAGCTCACTCCAGATTTCAGATCTTCATAGCTCTGATACTAGTTGTTAGGAATTTACAGCAGCAATAAAATAATTGACCGAGAGAATAATTAAACATGAAAAGAACCAGCAAAAAATCATGAACATAAACACAAATTTTTATCCAGGAAAACCCCAAATCCGGGGAAAAGCCAAACCAATGAAATTTCATTAACCATTGGCCAAAACCCTGGCCAATCCGGTCAAGTGAGCCTTCACCGCTCACCTCCAAGCCTACATTACAATGAAGTCTTTCCAGCCTTTTTATAGGCCCCATCACATGCAATACCATGGGCCAAAACCATGGGTGCACAAAACCATGTGCCCCAAAACCACTACTGTTTACCCTACTCAACATTGACTCTACCCCGAGTCATGTTTACCTAACAAGGTCTGCTATCTTCTCCCTCTGAGCATCAAAGAGGGGATTCCATATTTTAAACAGAACCGGGGCTCGACCAAATCCCCAATTCCTCTCCAACACCCATATGACCATCTCTTTACTTCTAAAATTCATCATAAACCAACCATTTGTAAGATTTACCACCTCGAAGCGCAGATCTGGGCCTGACGGCCATGCCTTCACAACCCTTTCCTTCAAGAAAGTAGCTGATACTTTCTTACCATTTTCTTTCCCTACCAAGGTTAATTCGAAAGTCTCCATTGATTCATCCACCGATAGATCTATGCCAAAAACCATATTTGGGATCTGATCCTTCCGTCTTACTGCCCTGGCTTTCTTTCTTGAAAAATCTAAGTTGTCCCAATCTCTTTCAAGAACATAGTCGGGATCCTCTTTCCTTGCAAATGCTTCTATTCCTTCTTCTGTGGCTACGGCCCCTTCCTTCCTATGTCTACCCCTACCTCCCTTGGTCTGCAAATCCAACCCTTCCTTGAACCGTCCTTCCTTCAAACCCTCCTCAAAACCCACTCTGACTTTTGTCCCTGTTCGAGATATGGGGATCCTCTGCCTGACCCCTATTGACAGAGTCCCTCCCCCCTGCTCTATGCCTCTATCCATGCACTCCTATCCCCTACAATAGCCTCTGCTATTCATCCCAAACCCTCCTCTCTTACAAAACCAAAGATTTTTTGTTCACCTTCACCTGGATTCCGTGGCACCAAAATCAAACCCTGCACCTCTCCTCCGCCAGATTTTATAATTTCTTGAGCTGCACAACCTCCTCCCTAAAGTGGTCTCAAACCATCCTTCTTCAATAGCCCACAACTGTCTACTATGTCCTCAAGTCCTCCATTTCACTGAAAAGTCCTGTCCAATTCAAACCCCCACTCCTTTGTTAACTAAATTCCAGAATCAGTTTCGGTTAAACCAGTTCTCTCCATACTGTGCACTGAAAACCTTGGCAACTTCTTTAACCTTTTCTCCATGGTCGTTATGTATTTACCCATAAACCTAGGAAAACCTTCCGGTTTTCCCTCCGTACCCAAGCCTCCAGGCTCTCCTCCTTACACAACAATTGACCCAATGAAACGCTCCAAATTTTTCTCTGTGATGTCCAATCCCCACATCATGGCATATCCCCCAGCTCGGGATCCACCTCCACCCTATCTGAGTCGTTGACCATATTTTTTTTTCTCCTGAGACTACAGGCAATGACAGATCTGGTTCTCCACCCTTCCCACTAGGCGCATGCTCCTTCCGCCAGCTTAACCTTCTTGCCTTACTCACAACAAAAATGGTAGAAAAAAAAAAACTGAACAACAAAAAGTTTTAAGCATAACCTTGTATCATCCTTACCCATGAAGAACGCGGGCAGAAAAATTGAAAATTCTTGTTAACCGTGCCACCCATCACCATCAACTGTCACCATCCGCTTGCATCCTAAGCCCCTCCTTGTCAGGTGCTACCTTTAGCCGATAAAAACCCCATGCCACCTTCGCCAAGCTCAATGCATGGCGTCAACTAGGGTTTCAGGCCCTCTGTCCATTGTCAATGTCAAAAAATCCATTCTCTCCATCCGGAGAATTATAATCAATTCTCACCTGAATATATTTATGGTGTTATATACATAATATTAATTTATAAAATTGGGAAAATAAATTTTATAAACATTAAAACTTTAAAAATAATGCATTCTATTTATAAAATTATTATAAAATAATTAAATACTAAATTATTTTAATAAAATATTAAATAATAAATAAATGTAAATTATTCTTGGATCTAGGTGTTAATCATGACCTCCCCATTTTTCGATGCTCGGAGTAATTGGCTACACCACTTGGCATTTCTTGTCACTCACATGATCTCCCATGTCACACTCATCCATAACTATTGTCCTCTCTCGTGTCTTCACACGCTCTAAACCATTGGGCTCCCGACCTTCCTCCTTCATGTTTTAATGCATGTAATGTCTGTTAAATGATGTCTCCCTTCTCTCGTTTTGGTCGATCTGCTCCAAGCCTCTCCCTACACTCTCCCTGGTCCGTTTCTTGAAAAATCAGTGACCCTTGCAAAACTCCAGGACATCCCATTGATCGTAATGATCTGTGAAAACTATCGTGTGTGGCATGGTGGTTGTGTTTGGGGACACAAACGGCCTCCTGTTGCGCCAGAAGCAGACGCTAAATTATATTTATTTCAAAGCCATATCAAAGATCATATTCGCCACCGGGTCATAGAATTGGAAGCATACGAGGCAAGTCATGGGGGAAGTGCTACGTCTAGTATGTGGGCTCTTCATAACCTCCTCGCTTAGGAATGTTACCGTGTCTCCACTAAAATATGGAATGTTACCGTTAATGCATGCTCCAGTCATCTCTATTCCTCCCTTTTCCATCTCTCCCACATCCTTGGAGTTGCTTTCCCACCAAAAAACCCCTCCAACTCCTCCCCTGACCCCTCTGCCCCAATTTTGATCCCTCCCAGCTCCTCGACCTTCGTCGTCTTCATTTTTGGGTGCATCTATTTTTGATTTTAAGGACACCTCTATTCGATCCTTGGAAGTGAAATACCCAAGAGAGAAGAATTCTCCACCCCTAGTCCCAATCCTAATAACTTCTATACCGTTGAAGAGAAGTCAGATGTCGAAGTTGCAGATCCTTCCATAGGAAAACATGTACAACAACAGAGTGTTAACACTCCTCCTGGCAGGAATGATGTCAACACAAAATGACTAGGTTCCCTCTGTTGATTTCTTTGTACTTCACATGTTTTGTTGTCATCTTTGCCAGCGCTTTTTGTCAAATTTATATTTCCAGAATAATAATAGTTGTTCATCTTCAATGGTCCTGCTCAATCCACTGGTTTTGGTCCTATATAACTGTTACAATGACTCTGGCTCACCTTTTCCAGGAAAACTCATCTAGTTTCCTCTTCACAGGGTATATGTTTTTCCCTCTGCAACCTTCTCTGGTGCCTCAGGGAAGTGACTGTCTATGCATATCTGTTTGTACTCTATTTAAGTTATTTTTGTTACAACAATGTAAATCATTTGCCAAAATAAAAATAAATAAATATAAATTATTATAAAATAAACAAATATAAAATCATTTTAATAAAATTATTATAAAATAATTAAATATAAACTATTTTAATTCTAGATATTAAAACCATTATTGCTAAATATTTATACATTCTAAAATTAATATAGATTTATACTTGTTTGTTGGGTAGTTTACTTAGTAAGTTGATATTGTTAAAGTTATGTTGTCTACTTAATAAGTCTATATTGTGAGGTTATGTGAGTAATTGAAAATATGTTCCATCCACAAAGTAATTAACCTATGTGTTGTCTATAGTGTAGTGGTGGGAATCTTTGAACCTAACCTAATTGATCTAATTGAAATGGTTAGAATCCATACATGCAAGCAAGTATGAGCCTAACCTAATTAATATTCCTCCAATTAACCAAAAAAAATGAAAATACACTCATAATAAATATTTCCAAAATATAAATCAATATAACATTGCTTTCAAATTGTGAAATCATTTGAAATACAGTAAGGGATCTAGCGCTTAAGAATTGTATGAAGGTGAATCCAACTTAAAACTTGGTGGAACTAGTAAAGCCATGAATGAATGAACTGGGTAGATGGGCATTCATCAAAAAAATTTCTCTAACAAGAGAGAATTGTGTCCAACACCTGTTTGCTTATAAAAACCTTATGGTTTTCAAAATATAGGAAGCACAACAATTGACCCCGCCACCTCTACCTTGGATTATTAAACCCCACATATATGTACTTCCTTATTCTTGCTCTCCTTCAACTAATCCTCTACTACTATAACAACTAGCACTGCAGTATTTGCATTTCCAGTAAGAATTCAACTTATGTTCATAGATCATTCCATCTTGAAAAATACATGCTATATAATTTCTAAGCATATCCTAGCTCTCTTGTTCTCCTCCTTCAATATAAGTTGCGGGTACTTTTTGAAATACTTGTAGGTACTTGCCATGGAAAATTTTAGGGGCTAATATTTGCAAGTGGGCTAATTTTCCATAATTTTTCCAAAAAAAAGTTTCACCAATTTCCATTTTTTATAAAAATGATTCTCCTAAATTTTACAATATAAATTTATTTTACCTTAAAAACCAACAAAATTATATAAAGAGTATATATAAAATCAATAATTTTTTTATAAATTTTACAAATACATTAATAAACATTTATAGTTGGGATATTAGGGGCTAGCCAAATTCGCCAATGTTTTTACACTTCAAGATGATTTTCCATCCTTAAAATTTTCCATGGTACTTGCTATCCCTCTCTGAAATAATGGTCTAAGATAACCTAAAATGAACTCACACATGCTTAAAGAAGCCTTTAGCAATGCCTTTGGCTATGATACTCTTCTTTTATAATGTTAGAATGGTCTTCTTAGAGGACTGCAATTTTCCCTGGTACTTTCTGTCCCTGTCTGAAATAATGGTCTAAGATAACCCAAAATGAACTCGCACATGCTTAAAGAAGACTTTAGCAATGACTTTGGTTATGATACTCTTCTTTTATAATGCTAGAATGGTCTTCTTAGAGGACTGATCGACAACCACAAACACATAATCATTAGGTAAACCTAACATGTAATCCATGGAGACTAACTCCTAAAACTTGTCAGCGATATTAACTAGCATACCTTTTCTATATCTCATCTTCTTATTTTATCATAAAATAAAAACATTTCTTTCTATATCTCATCTTCTAATTTTATTATAAAATAAAAATTATGATAAAAATATTTCTTAAATTAAAATTTTAATAGTATAATTTTAAAAAATAATAAACTTTAACATAAACAACTTCAAATTTTTTTTTCTAAGTTAAACTACTTCTATTATATCATAGAGAACAGAAAATTACAGGTCTCTTCTCGTGGATTTGATGAGTCCAATCCAGAGGGAAGTTTCAAGAGTTTTCCACCAAAATTTGGATTGCCCCAGTCGGGGAAACATGTCCTTAAAAACCAGAGAGTAATTGCTGCCCTAAGTGGAAAACCAGTAGATTTAGTTATCAAAATAGAACACGAGTCACATAGCAGACAATTCCTAAACACGAGCATGATAATGAGAATTAAAAAACTGAACCTAAGGAGAACCTGCATTCTTGTTGTTGGAGGTGGGAACTTCTTCCTCAATTCCGCACA
This sequence comes from Pinus albicaulis, assembly GCA_034641835.2. Taxonomy (NCBI): domain Eukaryota; kingdom Viridiplantae; phylum Streptophyta; class Pinopsida; order Pinales; family Pinaceae; genus Pinus; species Pinus albicaulis. The sequence continues at coordinate 1,083,807,323 of CM076584.1, read as the reverse complement.
CGTAGCTCCCATCCTCCATCTCCTTGCTCAGCGCGTGGCAGGAGGGTTGAGGACGTGGCGATGCTGGGATGCCAAGACTAGTCGCGGAGGCAGCAAGCAGCCTAGACTGATCCGTGTTGCCTTCGTCTTCCTGGTCTGAGCTGCTACCAATGCTACTGCCGAAGTTGTCACTGGAATCTTTTCCTCCGCTGGAGGCGCTTTGCACAGGGAGGGACTTCATCTTACGAGGGATGAAGGAAGGCTCAGGGGGAATGGTGGATTTACGCAGCCTTTTCTTGCTGTGGGAGATGGAGGGAAGCGATGCAGGGGTAGGAGTTGCAGGGAGAGCTAGGCATTCAAATTAACAGGGGGGTGCTATCAAGCTCATTCCAGCCGAAGGAAAGGTTCCGGTCGCGGCCCTGTGAGAGCAACAGCGGAGGACGGGAAAGCTGGCCATGCCCCCTAGCTCTTCTGCACCTCATTCTGTGTCACTGAGGCATAATTGTCCAAGAAGCCAAGTCGCTGGACTAGGTGGGGGCCGAAGCAGGCTCTGGAGAAGAGCAGCTTCTAGAACGAAGGCTGGGCCTAGTCGAAGGAGGACCTTGCACCAGAGACGGAGGAAGAAATATAGACAGATGCCCTAAGAGCAGGCGACAGGGCCAAAGTGAGGACGAGAGGGTCGAGGTGACGGGCTTAATGGCCATGGCAAGTAGCGTAAATGCAATGCAGGGCTGGTACGTCGAGGAAAGGGTGGCGGAGGTTGAGTTAATGGCTCCCTAATGCCAATATTTAAGATGGTCCTTCTTGCCAGAAGTGGTCACGTGGAGCAGCCAAATGTCTCTCCACATGGCTGCCCGGTGACTCACTCTTTCACTGGCGAGCACCTGCATCCGGGGTAAACAACTTCAACTTTAACATTAACTTTTAATATTACGTATTTATTTTTAAAATCATTTATAACATATCTTACATATTTACTTTTAAATCTATTCTTAACCATTGCAGTAATAATAACACTACATTATTTATGAGAAATAAAAAAAGATTTACCCCAAAAATGTTGTCATTAGATATGCTTCAATCAACAACCAAGTGATTGGCATTGTGATGCTTAACATTTTAATTTAGCCTTAATTTTTTAATTTTTTACTACTTACCCTTTGATTACTTGTAAATAGAATTTTTATATATATAATATTAATAAATAACATTGAGAAAATAATTTTAAAAAAAATACAATTATATGAAATTATTGTAATATAAATTATCATAAAATAGTTAAATAAAAATTATTTCAATAAAATTATAATAAAATAAATAAATGTAAATCATCTAAAAATTAAAATAATATTATAAAATAAAATATATAAATTATCATAAATAGATAAATATAAAATTATTACAAAACAAATAAATAAATATTTATTATTTTAATTTTAAAATATTAAAAAATCATTGTAGTTAAATATTTGTAGAATTTAAAATTAATAAAAATTTATACATATAAATAAAAATTTAATTCTTATCTTTTGGGTAGTTTACTTGATTAGTTCATATTATGTAAAGTTATTTTTTGGGTAGTTTACTTGATAAGACCATATTATGTAAAGTTATGAGAACACTTAAAAATCTATGTTTTATTGTCAAATTAACTAGTTTATATATTTAGTCTATAGTCCAATGATTGGAATTGATGGTCAGATATGAACATATAGATATGAACCTAACTTAATTGTAGTAGTGGAAATCTACACATGCAAGAAAATATGAGCCTAACCTAATTGACATTCCTAACTCCCCCCACCCACCCACCAACCAAAAAAAATAAAATTATACTCAATAAAATATTTCCATCCTCCTCCATGTGTTCCTTCCTATTCCTACTCCTAATTCTTTCTCTTCCTATTCTTATTTCCCTCTTTTCTCCTAGTTCTCCTTTTACCCTTCCTCCTCTGTCTTTCTATTTTCTTCTCTACCTCTTCTTTTTCTTCTTCTCCTTTCCCCCTCTCTCTTCTCTTCTCCCTTTGTTCTCATACTCCCTTTCCCTTTTCCTTCTCTTATTTTCTTATTTATTAAAGATAATATAAGTTTACCTCTTGTTTTCCATCTTCTTTCATTCCTCTTTTTTCCCTCTTATCATCTTGTCTTATTTTTCCCTCTTCCTTTCTCTGTTCCTTCCTCTCTTTTCTTCTCCTCCTCTTTTCTCTCTTCAAAAAATTATGCATACTTATATCATGACATCTTCACATTATTTCTATTGCAATAAAATGACTTTTTTAATATATTTTCCTCCTCATATATATATATATATATATATATATATATATATATATATATATATATATATATATATATATATATATATATATATATATATATATATATATATATATATATATATCATTTTAATTTTAATACTATATATTAAAAAACAAGAAAAGACAAAAAAAACTTTAACTTAAACCAATGTTACATATTTGATTTTAAATCTATCCATAACATATGTGATTGGCATTGCGATTCTCACTTAACATTTTATTTAATTCATAATATATAAAATATTACATATATGTGAAAGGAACTTAGCTCATTTCTTATTCATACAAAGTTACCTAAGAAACACATGTTACATATTCACTTTTAAAAATATTCTTAAAAGTTTTAGTAATAAAGTCATATATTGCTTATGGGAAATAAGAAACTATTAATTTCTAAAATGTTATCAATACATATGCATGAACTAACAACTAAGTGATTGGACTGATGATGCCCACTTAACATTTTATTTAAGTTTTTATTCCATTCATAATATATTTCACATATTTATTTCTAAAAATATTCTTAACAATTTTAAGAATATGGGAAGAAAATATAACTCCTAAACTGTGCATGAACCAATAACTAAGTGATTGGAATTGTGATGTCCATTTAATATTTTAGTTAAGTTTTATTTTGTGATTAGCTTTTTGATTACTTGTAAATATAAATTTAATATATTTATGTTGTCATATATGTAATATTAATATGTAAAATAAGATTTTTGTAAGAAAAGTTATATATATATATATATATATATATATATATATATATATATATAATTTTTTTTTTTTTGGTCAAAACCATATTTATATTATCATTTCAAAATATACAAAATGCAACAGACCAATAATCTCACAACCATTCAAAAATTATTAATATTTAAAATTAGTTTTTTTATTATTATTATAAAAATAAAAAAAATAAAAAATAACATATTTATAAAATAATAAACTATAAAATTATATTAATAAAATATATAAAATTATTGTAAAATAAATAAATATACACTATATTAATTTTAAATATTAAAGTTATTATTGATAAATATTTGTATTCAAAATAATATAAATTTACATTTGTTTTTTAAAGTTTACTGGATAAGTCTATATCATATCAAGTTATATGAAGAAAGCTATTTGTTTTTTTAAGTTTACTTGATAGGTCTATATCATATCAAGTTATATGAATAAAGCTATGTAAGTGATTAAAGTCTATGTTTAATCCTCAGACTAACCTACCTCTGTGTCATTTGCAGTGAGTGGTCTGAATTTACACCCAAATATAAACCTAACTTAATTGCAAGGGTCAGAATCCATGCATGCATACAAGCAAGTAGGAGCCTAACTTGCCAGAATCCATGCATGTATACAGGCAAGTAGGAGCCTAATTTGCCATCAAGCCCAACAATATAAATTTACACTCAATGAAATATTTCCAAAATACAAATCAATATACCATTACTTTCCAGGTATCAAATCATCTGAGGGAAGTTTATTTTGCCAAAAGAAGTTCAATCAATAATGAAATTATAACATCCATTGAATACTGTAAGGGATCTAGCGAATGGTGGATCCAACTTCAGACCTGTTGGGACTGGAAAAGCCATGAACGGATGAACTGGGTGGATGGGCATTCACCAAAGCATTTTGCTTTGACAAGGGAGAACTGTGTCCAGCACCCATTTTCTGATACAAATCTTGTGGTTTTCAAAATATAGGAAGCACAATAACTGACCCCACCACTTCTACCTTGGATGATCAAACCCCACATATCTGTACTTCATTCTTCGTGCTCTCCTTCTTCTGATCCTCTCTTGCCATAACCATGAACACTGCAGTATTTGCATTTGCAGTCAGAATTCAACTTTTGTACATAGATCATTCCATCTGGACAAATATGTGCTATGTAATTTCTAAGCATGCCCCAGCTCTCCTCTGCTCTGTTTCCTCTCCATGCCCCTAGAAGGATCTGTGGCAAGGAAACGACCCAGAGTATTACCAATAGCTTCGAAGACCGCACAATGCTAAAGGTGAGCAGGTAGGTTGGGAAGCCGAACCCAGATCAAGAGTTTGGTTATGACTGTCGTGGAGGGATCGAAGTCTGGGAACCAGGGGGTTATAAAAAGCCCCACCTTACCCCATAACCAAGGACCACCTGTGAGGGCAGTCTGATAATCCTTACTGTCAGCTAGAATGACAATGAAGAATCCCTTGGAGCACAAAATGATATTGCAGTGTTTGGTCCAAGTGGCATGAACCCAGCTGTAAAAATCTTCTGACCGCGGCCAGAGACCATTGAATCTGTAGATGAGGGAATTTTATTCATAGAGTTTGAGAATCCCAGCCAATTCTGGGTGGGCTATTTCTGCAGAATGAACTTCCTCCATTTTTTCCACTAGGAAAGGCTTGGGAGCCTCCGAGGCAGGGGTAGAAGGAGAAGAAGTAGGAGCCTTGACAGCCTCCTTGTAGGAAAAGCCCTTGGGTGCAGAGGACTGCCCTGCTGCACCTCCCCTCAGTCGATATGACAGAGTCACTGTGGCATTCCTTTCTATATTGTAAAATGTAAGAGGCAGATTATCAACAAGATGCTTACCAGCAAAAAGAAGCCTAAAACAAGAGGAAGGGATCCTCAGTTTCTGTTTGAGGGCCTTAGAGAGGTGTAGCCCCGTAAAAGAGGATTGAACCCATAAGAGCAGGGTTTTTCCCGTTGGAAGAGACCTGTATTTGAAATATGTTTGACTGGATTCGTTGAGGATCCAAGCTGTTATAATTAAAAGCTAGAGCTATTTCAGAGGAAACACAGGGCTGCATAACTAACCCTTGACCCGAGTCGTAGATACTCTGCCTTCGGACGCAACGGAGGGAGGCAGCATTGAGAAGAAACCTGCAAGAAAAGTTGTAGAGGGCGCAAATTCGGTAGCCAAGTGAAGAGGCGGCCAGGTAGCAAAGCCGAGCCACCATGCAGCGAAACGAAAGCAAAGAGACGGTATTCCGAGTGGTCCCAACCTGTAAAACTCTGCGCATAGCAGTTAAGTCAACGGCCAAGAGGGCCAAGGACTAGGTGGTGCCGTGAGATTCTGACAAACCACTGAGAAACCAGCTTCAGATTTCTAAGGAAATCTCCCACTGGAGCGAAGGGGCCGAGGTATTGATCACAGCAGAGCCGGACGAGAACAAAAGAGAAAAGGCAGCATCAATGGAACTTGATGTAGAAACCCTAGGAGCCATCGTCGACCCTCCAGTTCTCGATGGTTTTTAGCGATCATAAATTAATCATTCGTCATGCTCTTCTTTAGTCAATAATATTCCTGACATTTCTTCATCAAGACAATGGATGGATTCTTCAGGAATCTCAGGCTCATCTTCTTCATCTACCAAATTTTGTTAAAAAGGAGGTCTCACTGGAGGGTCAGCTTGCTGATTTCTATTCTCTCTTGGCCTTTGTTGATTTTGAGGTCTCCTAAATTGTGGATTTCTGAATTGAGGTTCATGTTGCAGAGGAGCAGAAGTGTTACCGAGAGCTAACTTGTCCATCAACCTCTCCATGGTTTTCATCATTGAATCAGATTTGTCTTCAGAAGTTGAGGTGGATGGTTTCTCTTCTTCTTTCAGTTTAGTTTTTCCCATTTTTGAATTTTTAGTAGCTATCACGTTTACCTCAACCTTAACTGCATCACTTTTCATTTCAACAAGTGAAGGTGATTCTCTTTCTCTCAAAAAGATATAAAATTCATAATCAAATGCTTTAGCATATCTCATTTGTGCTAAGGCTTCCGGAGGTTTCAAATGGGTTGGAATTGAGTCAGAAACTTTATTGAATCTTTTTGAAAATTTTTGGACATAATCATCAACTTCCCTTCTAAGGTTGTTGTATTCAGTGAGTGCTTGACTGGATTGGTTCTATTACCCCATTTTCTTAAGAATTTGTCTTCAAAATCATTCCAAGTTCTAATGCTTCCTGGTGCAAGGGCCTTAAACCATTTTCTAACTTCACCAATAAAACTCTGTGCAAATAACCTAAGCTTCACATCTTCATCATCAACTTCCTCCCTATCTATGAAATCATTAAATATGTCTACAAATTCCTCTGCTGAAATTTCCTCATCACTACCCCAAGTAGGAATCCTAGCATATTTACTAGGAAGGTCATGCAAAACAGTAGGAAGTACAAGTGGTGCATACCTAGCAGGAGCAGCCATGACTGGAGGATGAACAGTAGTTTTAGGAGGGGCAGAAAAAGAAGATGAAGAACTGATATGAGGAGGACTGCTTGGTTTTTGTAAGCCACTGATAATAGAACTCCAACTTAGAAGGGGTAAACCAACTTTGGATTTCAGCAAGATTTCAAAAGGATTGAGTTCTTTGATTGTATCTAAAGACTCTTTTTCTAGTAGTAGTTCAGAGGTAACAGCTTCCCAAAACGCTTCCTTGTCTTCATGTGTCACTAAGGCTGAAGTGTCAATTCCTCTTTTTCGCAAGTCTAAGATAATATCATTGAGTTCCTTTGCACTTTATGATCTAAACAAAACTTCATGAATCTTGTCATCAACTTTCTTATCTTCAGGACTTCTTAATATTTCATAGGACAAAGATTTCGAATGAGATGGAGTACCTGATATTTCTGAAATTCTTTGACTTTTTGAAATAGTGTTTGGATTTGTCCACAATGGTAGGTGGATTGGGATTAGGATTTCTCCGTGTGTATCTCCTTCTCAAATCCACCTTTAAACTTTGAAAATGTATGGAGTCACCAAGGTATATTGTAGCCTCGAAAAACCTTCTGAGCTCCTGCTACTTTCAAAAGTTCAACTTTCTTGATTTCGGGAATGATTAATCTTCAGGATCCCGACAAACACACCAAAATTTTATCACAAAAATAGGTCCTGATAGGCTGCTGATCAGGCTAACTCAATGTAACTATTTAAAAACAGACTTTTAGTTGAGGCTTAGCCTCCTCAACCTGAGAGGCCTCTCTCAATAAGTTTATGATTTTCAAATAAGGATTAGATGGCTAACTCTATGAGTAAAATGGATAAAAATGAATAATTGGTTGTACTGCTAATCAACAAACATCTATTGGGCTTATGGATTCAAATGTGTTTTCACAAAACATGAATATCAGCTTCATATGGAAGTCAGGGCATTTCAGGGTTAAGATGCATCAACGGATTACTAGGACAGAAAATAAACACAGTTCATGAACATTTGAAGGAAGTTAGAGCACCTTTAGTGAATTATAAGTAACATACATTCATGCCACTGAAAGTAATTGAAAGAGGAAAACCATGAGAATATCAAACATAAATAACCCTTTCTGAATCCTGAGTGATGAAACCAATATCTCTGTATTAATATAAAAACACAGTCTTTTCTACAACAAAACAGTATGATTTTTAATGAAAATTTCCAACCCTATGCAATTCGACTTCTTTTCTTTTATAGAGTCATCATTACATTCTTGGATTCTCTCCAATCACTTGAGAAAAATTCGAATTTGCTAGCTTGACACCTACCAACTACTAAAACAAACTTTTAATTACGTCTCACAGTTAAACTGTCTATTCTGGAGTCCTAATACAACTAGGATTAAAACTCTTTATTATAACTTAACAACCTTATCCAAATATTAAATCTTCTACCTGACAGCTGCTCCTCCTAAACTCCAGCCTTGATGATGTCCATCTCCTTGCTATTTGACTGTATTGATTTTTCTCTTATCTGCCCTAAAAGATAGGAACATGCTCCCTGCAAAATAGCTATGGTGCTTCATTTATGTTTCTTCAAACCATCTGCTGACCAACTTGTACTCAAAACATGTGGCAAAGTCTTATTAAACTCATGTGACTTTTCACTTCCATCTGTGCCCAAACCAAACCTTTGAAGAAGTGCCAAAAACTGTTAACATTGCTGCGCTACGAAACTGTCTACTGTTTTCGTAGCGCAGAACTTTACCTTTGAAAACCTTACTTGAAATCTTCAATTTTTTTTTTTTCCATTGGATCTTCATTTGTGATCTTTATACATTCTTTGGTAGCATAAAGGTTTTAAAAACATTCCCTTTCTCCCTTTGAAACCTTGCAAAATGTTTAAACTGCATCCTACAACAGTTTCGTACCACGCTACAGCAGTTTCGTACTGCGCTACGAAACTACTGTGTCTATCTTTTCACATATTTTTCCAAAAATTTAAGCTTCAAACCTTTACTGCCATCTTTCCACTTATATATAAGCTCTCATAATCAACAAAAATCAACTCTGAACTTCTTTCAAAAATGAAATCTATCCACTTAACTCCAAAATTGTAATAGGAGATGTCACTTACTGTTTACACTCATTTTGGCTGTGGTTGATCTTCAGGCTTTGCTAACTGTATCTCAAGATCTTCAACCTGCCTTTTAAGCCTTATATTATTAGCTCTTAGTTTGTTATTAACCATCCTTATGAACTTTGCTTCCTTGATTGCAGGGACAGTCCATATGAAGAATTGATCCTGACTGTTGATTGACTCAATGTTTGAAACCTTTTCTAGCTCCCACAGACCTTTCAACCTCTCAAATTTTTACCTTTCTACAGCATGAATTCTCACTTTCTTCTTCAATTTATCAATTTCAATGTTTACAAGTCTGATTTTGTCTTTAACCTCCTCATAACTACTTTTTTCTCTCTGAGTATTAAAAACTTTGTTTTTGTCTTATTCAAGCATTTGAGGTGATATATTTATGGGTTCTTCAGAAACATTTGTATCCTCACCTTATATTTGGACTATCTCCATTTCTGGATGCTACACTTTCTTAGACTTCCTGGTCAAGGGTTTTCTAGGCTTAAAGACAAACTCTGACACTTCCTCCTCAAAATATAATTTTTTGGATGTTCTCAATTTATTTGATTTTCCACCTGTATCCAGTTTGATGACATCTGCTTGAACCAGGGGAGACTCTTCAATTTCAATAGCTTGTAATATATCATTCAAGTCACCTCTTAATTCCAAGTTTTCATCTGTGACCACAGCCTTACCCTTCTCGTGTTACCTTTGACTCCTAGTCAACTTCTTCTAAGCTGTTTTACTAGTTGATTGTTCATGAATTGTCTCTTTGACATGAGTTCTCTTCTTCTGTGCGGATTGATGAGTCTTTTGAATATTCAATGATGTGTTTATCATTGGTTCCTTCACCTGTTTCCTGGGCTTAAGCTTGAAAAACCTCCTTGGTTTTGTTTTTGCAGGTTCAGTAGTCTTTGATGAAGATGTTTCTTTGACTTGAGGGCTAGCACCTGTTCCTTCAACTCCTATTCCCCTCAAAAAGAGAAATTCAGACCATTCTCTATTCACTTTTTGAAGATCATGCAAAACTATTAACTTGACTAGATCATGATGAAATAATGAGGTTTCACATGCCTGAATTTTCATCTGTACTTTTTCTGCCATCTTGGCCAAACTTTGAAATAGAAAGAAAGGAAATTATAGAGAGATTATTCCCGTGAAATGCAATAAGAGTTTAAAATTATAAGTGTACACCTTGTGGTATCTCCCTTTGCAGGTGAAGTACCTTTGGATGTTGTAGAGAAGATTGGAAAATGCATCCTTGACATAAATTCTTGGCACAACTTTGTTCAAATCAGTATCCATAAACTCTGGTTTCAAAAATATTTTTCACGGTTGCATTTCAAACCTAAAATTCTTGGTTCATCTATCTTCCCCCCTTGGAATTTCTGTGACTTCTGATATAACTTCTATGGAGAAATTGGTAAATTGAGGAAACCAACCTTTGTGTTTGACCCGATGAAGTTCATAGCAAACTCTTTGGTAACCTGATTATGCCCTCCTTGAAGCTTTTCGCAGAACCTCCAGCATCCTACCTTCTTGAAGGCTTCTTCAACAGATTTATCTCTTGTGAAAGCTTCTAAACCTTTAGGTTTTGTTCTCAAACAGTGACTAGACCTGTGATTTCTCTTTTCTTCTGTCATCTTCCTCCTGAAAACCCTATGTCTTCAGCAAACCTGTAATAGACCTCCTTTTTGGATGAATTGGCTCGCTTGAAAATTTAGTTCAGCCTCGCCTGATGGAAAACTCTGCCTCGCTTGATTAGAAACCTTGTTTCAGTCAGCAATTATTTTCAAACTGACTGGATTAGAAATTATCGAAACTGTTAACATAACATCAATTGGATTTTGCCTCGCTTGATTGAAAACTCTGCCTCGCTTGAAAACTTAATGAGAGCTCTGGTTTCTTATCATGAGCTTCTCTTTCAACAATAAATATGCATGCAGTGCTTTCTTTGCATGAGATAAAATCAATGATAACCAACCCCTTTTCAAATTTGAAAAGGACCAATGAAAAATTACCCCTAACAAATCCCATAATGATTTCATAACTGCTTTGGATGGTTGCATGCGTGAGCGAGGATTCGTGGACTGACACCATAATCATGAAAATTTAACTCAAACTAACGGATGTGACAGCTAAACTGAAAAAATTTGAATACCCGATTTCGTAGCACTAGTAATGTGATTTCGGGATTTTTCGCTACGAAAAAACCAGGGTTTTCATAGTGCAGAAGCAGTTTTTTACACTGAGCGCGCTACGAAAACGTGGTTTCGTGGCTTATTCAATTTTTTTCTGAAAAAATACTTAAAATATGGTTTTCAAAACGTGGTATGAGACTTCTAAAGAGTAAAGAAAGGTTTGTGAACTTTATTTGGTGATGAAATGAGACTTATAACCTATGGCTTAGACCCTATAAAACATAAAAATGACTCTAACCCTATCTAATACCATGACTTAGGAGCAAGTATAAACTGACTAAGTTTATAAAATTTTAATAGTGATAACACATTATATAAGTGAGATTTTAGATGTCGTTGTGTGTGTTGGTTTCAAGTCTAATATCAATAACTTCAGTTGTTTTCCTTAAAGTCGATGAATTATGCAGTGTAGTGTTTTACCCAATAGCTATATGCTAGGTTAAAGAGTATTGCATGTTTGGGGAGCACACGTTTCCTGTACATTTCTATTTGAACGCATTTCATAAGGGACTGAGTTTAAATTTCTTTCTTGGTTGAGTTAGACGTAGAGACCAAGACACCCATTCCTGTGTGTATTTATCAGTCCACAGGTTACACATTTTCGAGGATTATTGAGTTTCATCGAGACAATGTATGACTTCTGCTTCACATAAAGATATAACGTTGATGGTATCTCTCTCTTACATCATTCACTACTGATAATACTCAGAGATTGAGCTTAGTTTGAAGAATGCCTAGCTAAGCCATTTATACTAGGTGGCCACAACATTCTGGGGTTCCAACCTTATGGGTTTCTAGGGTAGTTCCTCATCCCTGCAACCATCTCTCACCATGTATTCTGGTTAACTGAAGAATCTTTTTCATTTCCTATTGATAGAACCCTAACGCTCCATTGTCGTCCAGTCCCCGACTCATCACTTCAAATCCCCTTCTGACTCTGCACTCTACGATATCTACTCGGTCATCCTGAAGATGCTTATAAAATATTATGATTAATTTCTGGCATGAGTTCATCTATTATAAGTCTTTGTACAAATTTCCTTAATTTTTCTTGATAATCCTTTTGTTTGGCATGTCAGGGGTGTTATGGTTCCATACATAATGTTGGATCCAGGTGGTAACCTCACTGCAGATAAGCTTTACTTCAACAAATTCTTCTATAGGTGGTATAGATTGCCTCCAAGATACTTCAAATAAGCTTCAATAGATTCAAGTACCTATCGTGGTCATCTACCATCACAGTACACATTCCTTGAGATGCTCATATATCATTGGAAGTATTCCTAGAGCTGAAATACTGCACCTTACTGGAGTTGGAAGCCTGCACCCGTTTTTTTTTACATATACGTTATTTTCCATCGGTCTTCTGACGCTTTCTATCCACTTCCAACCATCGGAATTGCGACAACGATTGCATGATGTCGGACTTCCGATGTAGCCTGCAAGACATCGGTAGAGTGACTGAAAATCACCCACATCGAAATAATGACAGAAGTTGGAACAAGTCTTTCACGTCGAACTTGTGACGAACTCTGCAGGACGTCGGAATAACGACAGCAAGTCACAGATGTCGGAATAGTGACGGAAGTTGGACCAAGTCTGGCCCGTCGGACTTGCGACGAACTCTGTAGGACGTCGAAATCACGACGGTAAGTAACAGACGTCGAAAGAGCGATGGAAAGCACCACACGTCAGAAGAGCGACATCATTTTGAAAACCTGATAAAAGTCGGAAGACCGACCATTATGGATCGTCGGTAGACCAGTGGTTTAACTAACGTCGAAATAGAGACGCTTTTGGTAACGTCGGTAGACCGACAGTTTCGATAACGTCGGAATAACGACGAGGTTTATTACGTCGGTATAGCGACGATTTTGATAACGTCGGAAGAGCGACGAACATCTGCAAACGTCAGAAAATGTGTCGCTCTTCCGACACTTTATTGAAGTGTCGGAATTACGACGTAATGGCTAACCATGTTTTTCCCCACCTCAAAGTGTCACTCTTGGGACACCTATGTGTCGGAATAGAGACGATTTAGCCGTCAAAAATTGGGCCAAATGTGCTAGTGACCCTATTAACAATCCAAATAACCCTGGTGTAACAAAAGACAACAAAATCAAAATTTATCTTTTATATCAAAATTTATCATTTATATAAACAACACAATCAAATATCAAAATACATATATATATATATATATATATAATTATAATCCATCTCTTTTCCATTTTATAAACTTCCCCACCTCAATGTAAATGATATGAAACATAATCATATACATGCCATTATACAATAATAAATTCATGCAAAATTTATTATACATTTTTAAATTCATATACATATAACAACATATATTGAAAACCCTAAGTATCACCAAAAACAATCAAAATAATTTAATTTACATCTCTTTGTATCATTCATAGCCCATTCTTTGTGCTCTTTTCTTTTGTTATTCTCAATAATGATAAATTACCTACAATTAATAGTTTTTCAAGTTATCATTTTCATAATCAATATAAAAGGATAATATTATTTTCATCAAGTTATATTATAAATATATTATAAATTGATTATTCTAAATTAACACATTAATCCTAAATGATCATTCTTGAACATTTAATGAAGATTACTTTTTTAGAAATTATAAATGTTAAATGATTGTTAATAAGTTAGAAGTGAAAAAAATAAAATATTTTTTTAATGTATAATTCAAAATTAACCAAATTGTTTATCATTTTTAAAATTTAATTATAAAAATGTGATATGTGTGTTTCTATTGATTCAATCTAGTTTAAAGAACAAAGCTTTTTACATCATCCAAGTTTAAAAATGCCAAAAAAGGCTCGAAGTACTAATTCTTTGATTACATTCTTCTATTCTAAGCTAACACTTTTTTTATGTATTCTACAAAATACTCTTAATATAACTATAAACTCGCATAACATGGATAAAACTTTGTGCACTATTCCTTAGAGTGTTTTAGTAATTACCGATTGATTGCCTAATTTTTTGTTCTATCTTGCTTCTATTTCTCGAGTCGTCTTCTCAAATGACCTTCCTTTATTTTTCTTGTTGCTTTCTATCTCATGATTTTTGCCCTCATCCTCCCAATATAGGGTTTGTGCCATGTTGCGAGTGATTACCCCCATTTATGAGGGACCACCTTCAACATTACTGAACTTGAGCTGGGAATTTCCTTTATTATTCACAAGAACATTTTGGGATTTTTTAGGGGGTGGATCCACGTGTTGAAGATCTGAATTATTCTCAGGGTTTTGACCCTCCTCTATTTCATTTATCTCCCAATCTTCTTGATCCAATATTACTTTGTCTTCTCTAGAAGCTCCTTTGTTCAAATTAGCAATTGGATCCTCTTGATTGTTCTCAGCTTGATTTTGCAAAACATCAAATTGTTTTGCTGGTGATGAAGCCCCATTTTTATTTTGAGTATTATGATTCTTACCTGCTGATGAACTAACTATATTCCCTCCTTTCCTTTGAGTCTTCCACTGCTCCTCTTCATCTGTTAGTGGATTCATTCCCTTACTAGCGGGGGCCTTCTTACAATCTCCAACAAAGTGACTATATTCGTGGTAGAATCTACATTAAAATGGGATCTTCTCATAATCAAGACTCTGGAAATGAGTCCAAACCCCTAGAGTGAGGTATATTTTTGAAGGTAAACCCTTCTCCAGATGTACCTCAACACATATTTTAGTGCATGCAAACTAAGATCATTTTGGTTCAGCTTTATCCAAATATTTTCCAACGCCATTTCCAATTTCTCTTAGGCAATCATCAATCCAACACGAGAGAGGAAGTCGATGGATCTTAACCCATACTGGGATTGCATTCGGGATATCTTCGTCTAGGTTGAAGTATAAAGACCACTTGTTCAAATACATCCCTCGAGATCCAAAAAAATTTGGCCCCTTTTTGAAATTCACATCTTTATCTTCCTTGAGTTCAAAGAGAAAATCAAAAAATCCATTGTCGCATGTGTATAATCTGATATTACCCTTCATCGTTGGATTCTAGGTATTTTTTATCCATGCTTCCATAGATCGCGGGGACAACCACATCCCTGTGAACTTTCCAACAAGAACACGATCAAAGAAGGCCAAGGTTGTTCATCGAACTCTTGATGGAAGAGTCATCAAGGGGATGGATTCTTATATTTTAATGAACTTCTCCTCTGCACCTTTGTTCCTCGGCTTCTTCGAAAGAGCAACCATGAGAGCTTGGAAGGTTGTGGCCTCATTAGGGGGAGGGCGAGGGAGCCCCCTTCGAGTATGCCACTATAAGCATAAGAATAACTTACGGTTTCTACAATACTCATATCTCTAGCCAGATTGTTTTCCACAAAATATGTAACTAAAATGTGAAATATATATATATATATATATAATTTTACAATGTACAAACTTAAAACAAATTGAAAAAGTACACACAAAGGTCTCAAATCTAGCCATGAATTAATAAACACTTTGTAAACATCATATACCCATACTCATTTAGTTTTGATGTCATCTTCTCTTCTCATTTACTTTATCTTTTTCTATCTCAATCATAATTTCTATGTTATAATTCTAATATGGAGAAGTATAATGACCATAGAATGTGAAAATAAAATTGTTTTTATAATCACTTTCATTCACACATTTTATTTGCTATCAAGGTGTTAATTTACATATACTCATGTGAGAGATATGTCATACCTAGTAACATCAGTGTACAAATTGTCATATACATCACATACTTTATTTGTTATCAAGGTGTCATTTCGCATATGTTCATGTGGGAAATGTACCATAGCTTGTAACATTAATATACACATAATTGATCATCATATACATCATACCATTAAAGCAACATTCCTGCCATATCTCCATCCACATTGATAGGTGATTCAACAACTTTTATCTAATTTTTTTTCAAGATTTTAATGGTATGATGTCTCCTAATATACATTGTGAAATTCCACCACTAACATATATATAAATGGTGTAGTCTAACTTATAGACGAAATGGTTTTTTTCAAACTCGAGTTTAAGTTGTTTAATCTGTAAAATTCAAGTGCCATAGGGATTTTTCAAGGTGTTGAATCTATTTATGCATTCAAAAATATATTTTAAACAATAAAAATCATATTCTTGCTTTAAATTGTATCATTTGATTCTGGTGAAAAATGTTATTTCATCTATAAGTTAAACTAAACCTATTTAAATAATATAAGTTAAAATTATAGTGAGCTCGGGAGGCTTCTCTCCAAGCTTTTTGAGTATAGGAATAAAATCTTAAATCAAACTAAATAATTTGTTTAGTTAGGTCCGATAGACCAAATATTGGTCTCAGTGGACGTTAACCATCATCATTATCATAATTTTGTTATAAAAATATTATCTTTTCAATCACATTTTTATGAAAATTAGATAAAAATTTGAAAAAACTAACAAACAAATCAAAATTATCCAACTAATTAAATTAAACCAAAAAAAACACCAAAATTAATCTAATTAATCAAATTGAACTAAATCAAATACACATTACAATTAATCCAATTAAACCCAATCAAACACTAAAACCAAAATTAATTTAAAATAAGCAAAAAAATATTCCACTAAAAAAACCTATAAAAACTAAATAAATACTAAAGTATAATATTTCATATCAATTAAAAATTTTAACATGCTCCTCTATTAGAAATCAAATGAGAAATGAGCATCCATACATAATGAAACACCAATAATCTATCTCTATCTCCAGATGATGGAAAGCCTCATGATTTAAGATGACAATACTCCGTCTCAACTATTAAACCACATTCCAACCCATTTTAAATAATATATAAACTTTTAAAAATAATTAACTTTATATTTATTTTTGTAACTAATCTGTTTAGGATAAAATTATCAATGATAAAATAATTAACTTTAAATTTACGATTGGAGTCATTGATAGATAGGTAGTGTTCAAACTACCTTTATTCTTAAAACCTTTGGGATGACAATGAAGTCAGTACGACTGTACGATACTTGATTAGAACATGGTTATATATATAGGTATGGTTAAATATATAATTAAAAATTTAATATATAATTAATATTAGATTTAAGATTTTTGTGATTTATAAAATAGATAAATATTTTTTGGATTAATTATATTATAATTTAATTTTAAAATAAATTAATGTAATTCATTTTCGAAATATTAATTGGTTCCAAATAATTATAATATAATTAATTTGAAAAACATTTAAATAATAATTAAAATTTTAAATTATACAAAACAAAAATCTTTAATTTATTATTATTAACCAAAGATAATATAAATAATTAATATTTTTAAATAGATTTTAACTTTTTTCTTAAATATTTTAGGATACCTAAACCATTCATCTCTTTCGATTATATATATAATATTTACCATTTGGGATTTTATATATAGATTGTGGAAAATATTATAAAATATATGAAAACTATTATGTAATTAGTTTATTAGATTAGGTATGATTAAATATTTAATTAAAAATTTTAACATTTAATTAATAATTAAAAATTTATAAGATAATTTGATTTCTTACTATTAATAATTTATAAGATAATATAAATGATTAATAAATTTTTAATAATTTTAATTTTTTTAAATATTTTAGGATACTTGAATCTCGAAAGAGGTGTAGTTTAATTTATAGATGAAATAGTCTTTTTCACGACATTTTTTTGGTTAATTTGAATCAAAACTCGGCGGAGATTCTGAAATAAAATGAATTTAAGCTATTTAATGTTATGCAATCAACTCACAAAATAGAAGTAAAGATAGATCAACGACTTCAAAATTAGCCTCTTCAAAGAGGCAACCTCCTTTACATTACATAAATGAATAATTCTTGGATGATACAAATGACAAGACCTCCTTTGTATATATAGCAGTCTAAGGGGTCACAATATAATGAGAACCTACATAACAATAATAATGTAAGGGCATAACAATAACAATAGTGGGCTTCTATGGGGCACAAAAATAGAAATTTGGGGGCTACATGGACACAACAATAACAATTAGGGGGCTACACTAACAATAACAATACGGGAGCTACACTAGTATAATTCGAGTGCCCCAAGGGCTTTTCAAGTTGTTGAATTTATTTATGCATTCAAAAATGTATTTTAAGCAACAAAAAATCACATTCTTGCTTGAAATTGTTCATGAGATTCCAGCGAAAAAAGATATTTCTTCTATCATAAGTTTAAGTTGTTCAAGTTGCAAAGTTCAAGTATCTGTAGGTTTTTTAGGGTGTTGAATCTATTAATTCGTTCAAAAGCATTTTAAAAAACAGGAAATCACAATCTCACTTGAAATTGTATCGTTGGAATCCTAGGAAAAATTCATTTTATCTACGGTTTATATTGGGTTGTTGGGAGGAATGATTGGGATCCTCCCCCACCCAAGTTCAATTCACGCAAGTGACATGCTGAACTTTGATGTAATGGACTGAAATATATATATATATATATTCCAATATAAAATTATCTTAGATGATGTGCATACTATTTGGCTGATATAACCCCTTATCAGTCCTCAAAATGCATACTATAAAAGTGCTCCCTTTATTCATAGATAAAAATACATCCTCAAATCATTAAAATATCAAAATAATAAGCCCTGAAGGTTGTTTTAGTACTAGTGTTGTGAAGAAAAGTAGCATAAACATGTGTCAAAAAAGTATACATTATAAGTTTTCAATATGTCTCTATGATAACTATCATAATGACCTTGTGTTTTGAAAGAGTTCAGGCTAGTGTCTAACTTTTACTTCAGTGTGTTTCGAGAGTTTGGTGTCGGTCCAATAAGTTGTTAAGATATCTCTACGATAACTATCATAATGGTCATGCTCCTTGAAAGAGTTGAAGGTATTGTCTACCTTAATAGCCATGTTGAAAGAGTTGAGGCTATTGTCTATCTTTTACTTTAATGTGTTTCAAGTAGTGTGGTGTCAAGTCCAATCAGTTGTCAAGATATATCTACGATAACTATCATAATGGCCATGTTACTTGAAAGAGTTCAAACTACTGTCTATCTTCTACTTCAATGTGTTTCAAGAAGTTTGGTACCAAGTCCAATTATTCCTTGGACAATCTATCACCATCTATGTTTAGGTTAATATATATATATATATATATATATGATTATAAGTGAATATCATGAAAGAAGAGATGAGTTGTGAGACAAATTGATGTAAATGCAAAAGGGTGTAGTTAAAGATTCAAGTTATTCATGTCATTCAATTTATAACTAAGGTTGAGTTACCATAAACACAAAGCCTATCAATCTAATTTTCCCTCTCTTATTTCTTTCCTTTTCCTTTTAAAAGGAATCTTTACATATTTACCTTTCATTTTCCATCTTCTCTCATCTCTTTTTTCCTCTTATCTTTTCTCCTAATTTTCCCTATTCCCTTCTTTTTTCCCTCTTCTCTTTTCCCTATTAAAAAAGACATGTACACTTATATCATGACATTTTCACATCATTTCTCTCATCATAAAATGTCATTTTATATATTTCTTCCTCTTCTTTTATCATAAAATTAAAAATAAGACAATTTTTTAAAATTAAAACTTTAAATTTAAAAATATTAATAATAAACTTTATAATAAAGCAATTAGAATTAAAATTTAGATATTACATATAATTTAATTTTAAATCCATTCATAACTTGTATTACCTATATCCTTTTAAATAATTTCTTAACAAATTTTAATGTAAATGCTCTTCCTGGCAGGCACGACGTCAACACAAAATGACTAATGGATTTGCAGTTCATATCTTTTGTTGTCGCCTTTGTTGGTTCTTTTTTTCAAATTGATCTTGTCAGAGCTATAACAATGGCTCGTCTTCAATGGCGCTGCTCAGTCCCTTAGTTTTGGTCCTATCTAACAGTTACAATAACTTTGGCTCACCTTTTCCTAGGAAACTCATCTAGTTTCCTCTTCATGGGGCAACAGTTACAATAACTCTGGCTCACCTTTTCCTGGGAAACTCATCTGATTTCCCCTTCATGGGGTACTAGATGTTTTTCCCTTTGCAACTTTCTTTGGTGTCTTAGGGAAGTGACTCTTTATGATTATCTAATTGTACTTTATGTAAGTTATTTTTGTTATTATAATGTAAATCAATTGCTAATAAAAATAAATAAAAATTATTATAAAATAGATAAATATAAAAATATTTTAATAAAAATATTCTAAAATAATTAAATATAAATTATTTTGATTCTAAATATTAAAACTAATATTTATAAATATTTATATAATCTAAAATTAATATAGATTTATATTTGTCTTTTGGGTAGTTTAAATAGTAAGTCTATATTTTAAAGTGGCTTAGTTTACTCAATAAGTCTATATTATGAAGTTATGCGAGTAATTGAAAATATGTTCAATCCACAAACTAACTGACCTATGTGTTGTCTATAGTGCAGTGGTGGGAATCAACGTCGAAATATAAGCTTAACCTAATTTCCATGGTTGGAATCTTTGAACTTGACCTAATTGCAATTGTTATAATCCATACATGCAAGCAAGTATGATCCTAACCTAATTTTTATTCCTCCAATTAACCAAAAAAAGATTATGCTCATAACAAAATATTTCCAAAATATAAATCAATATAACATTACTTTCAAATTACGAAATAATAACATTGTAACATCCATTGAAATATGTTAAGGGATCTAGCGATTAGGAATTGCATAAAGGTGAATCCAACTTTAGTCTTGGTGGGACTGGTAAAGCCATGAATGAATGAACTGGGTAGATGGGCATCCATCAAAGCATTTTTCTCTAACAAGAAAGAATTGTGTCCAACATCTGTTTGCTTATATAAACCTTATGGTTTTCAAAATATAGGAAGCACAACAACTCACCTCACCACCTCTACCTTGGATGATTAAACCCCACATATATGTAATTCTTCTTGCTCTCCTTCACCTAATCCTCTCCTGCCATAACAATTAGCATTGTAGTATTTGCATTTGCATTTGCAGTCATAATTAAACTTATGTTCATATATCATTCCATCTTGAAAAATACATGCTATACAATTTCTAAGCATACCCCAACTCTCTTGTGCTCCTCTTTCAATATAAGTTACAAGTACTTTATGAAATAATTGTAGGTACTTGCTATCCCTGTCTGAAATAATGATCTAAGATAACCCAAAATGAAATAACACATTCTTAAAGAAAAATTTAGCAATGGCTTTGACTATGATAATTTTCTTTTACAATGCTAAAATGTCCATTTCAAAGAATTGATCAACAACTACAAACATATAATCATTAAGTAAACCTAACATTTAATCCATAAAAACTATCTCCTAGAACTTGTTAGTGACTAGCGTACCTTTTCTATATCTCATCTTCTTATTTTATCATAAAATATAAATTAAAATACACTTTTTAAATTAAAATTTTAATAATATAATTTAAAAAATAATAAACTTTAATATAAATAACTTCGACTTTAACATTAACATAAACAACTTCAACTCTAACATTAACTTTTAATATCACATGTTTACTTTTAAAATCATTCATAACATATCTTACTTATTTACTTTTAATATTTTTTAACAACTTTAGTAATAATATTCGTACATTGTTCATGAAAAAAAAAATAACCCAAAAATAAAATGTTGTAATTATATATGCTTATTAGCATTGTGATGCCTTCCTAACATTTTAAGAAAGCCTTATTTTTTAAACTTATTTTCTTTTACTACGGGTTATAAAAATAAAAAATAATATATTATTGTAAAATAGATAAATATAAATTATTATAATAAATTAAATAAATATAAACTATCTTAAAATTAAAATAATATTGTAAAATAAAAAATATATAAAAAATATACATATAAAATTGTTTTAATAAAATTATTACAAAATCAATAAATATAAATTATCTTAATTTTAAAATAATAAAATAATTGTAGTTAAATATTTATAGAAATTAAAATTAATGTAAAGTTATGCTTATAAATATAAATTTATACTTGTTTATATGATGTAAAGTTATGTAAGTGATTAAAAATTTACATTCAATATTCAATTTAACTAGTCTATATATTTCGTGTACAATTCAGTGATTGGAATCGACACCCGAATATGAATCTAACTTAATTGCAGTGGTGGGAATCCACACATGCAATAAAATATGAGCCTAAGCTAACTTCCATTCCTCTAATTAACTCCCCCAAAAAATAAATTTATACTCAATAAAATATTTCCATCCTCCTCCTTTAGTTCCTTCGTCTTCCTACTCCTAGTTCTTCCTCCTCTTATTCTTATTTCCTTTTTTTCCACTCATTTTCCTTTTTCTCTTCCTCCTCCTTTGTCTTCCTATTTTCTTCTCTACCTCTTCCTTTTCTTCTTCTCCTCCCCACCCCACCCCCCCCCCCCCCCTCTCTTCACTTCTTCCTTTGTTCTCATATTCCATTTTCTCTCTTCTTTTATTTCCATCTTTATTCTCTTAAAAAGAATCATACAAGTTTACCTGTGGTTTTCCATCTTCTTTCCTCTTATCTTCTTGCCTTATTTTTCTCACTTACTTTATCTTTTCCTTCCTCTCTTTTCTTCTCCCCCTCTTTTCTCTCTTAATTAAAATATGCACACTTATATCATAATATCTTCACATTATTTCTATTATGATAAAATGACCTTTTTTATATCTCTTCCTTTTATTTTAAAACACATACACATATTAAATAAAAAATAAAAGACATATTTTTTTTTAACTTAAGCAACTTTAACTTTATATTTTTTTGTTTTAAATCCATTTCTAACATATGTGATTGGCATTGTGATTCCCACTCAATATTTTGTTTAAGTCCATTCGTAATATATGTCACATATTTGTCCAAAGAACTTATCTTGAGTGGTATGAAACACGATTCATGTCCATATGAAGTTATCTAAAAAAACATATGCCACATATTTACTTTTAAAAATAGTCTTAATCATTTTAGTAATAAAGCCATGCATTGCTTATGGGAAATAAGAAAATATTAACTCCTAAAATGTTGTCATTACATATGCATGAACTAACAACTAAGTGATTGTCATGGTGATGCACACTTAACATTTTATTTAAGTTTTTATTCCATTCATAACATATTTCACATAATTAGGATTAATCTGAAAGACATTTATCTACATTATGGATCACAAAAGTCTTAGATCTAATATTTCATATGCTTACTTTTAAAAATATTCTTAACTGTTTTAGTAACAAAGCCATGCATTTCTTATAGAAAATAAGAGAATATTAACTCCTAAAATGTTGTTATTAAATATGCATGAACTGACAACTAAGTGATTGGCATGGTAATGCCTATTTAACAGTTTCTTTAAATCTTTATCTCATTCATAACATATCTCACATATTTACTTTTAAAAATATTTAGTAATAAGAACCATGCAATATTTATGGGAAATAAGAAAATATTAACTCCAAAAATATTGTTATTAGATATTCATGAACCAACAACTAAGTGATGGGAATTGTGATACCCACTTAACATTTTAGTTAAGTTTTTTTTCTGATTAGTTTTTTTTTTTTTTTACTACTTACTAAATATACTTTTTATATATTTATTATCATATATGTAATATTAATATATGAAAGAATTTTTTTGTGAACAACGTTATTAAAATAATATTAATATCTAAAATTAGATTTTTATTATTATTATAAAAAGTTAAAAATTAAAAATTAAAAAAATAACATATCATATTTATAAAATTATTTTAATGAAATATATAAAAATTATTAGATAAAAGATAAAATTATTGTAAAATAAATAAATATAAACTATCTTAGTTTTAAATATTAAAATCATTATCGATAAATATTTATATTCAAAATAATATAAATTTATATGTCTTTTTAAGTTTACTTGATAAGGTTATATCATATAAAGTTATATGAGTAAAGTTATGTAAGTGATTAAAATATATGTTGAATATTCATACTAACCTACCTCTGTGTCATTTTCAATGAGTTGTCTGAATCTACACCCAAAGATACACCTAACCTAATTATAATGGTCAGAATACATGCATACAAGCAAGTAGGAGCCTAACCTACCATTAAGCTCCCAACAAAATATAAATTTACATTCATAATAAAAATTTTCTAAAATACAAACCAATATACCATTACTTTCCAGGTATCAAATCATCTAAGGGAACTTTATTTTGCCAAAAAAGTTCAATCAATAATGACATTATAACATCCATTGAATACTCGAAGGGATCCCACAATTATGAATTTCAAGGTGGTGGATCCAACTTCATACCTGGCGGGACTAGAAAAGCCATGAACGAATGAACTGGGTGCATGGACATTCACCAAATCATTTTGTTTGACAAGAGAGAACTATGTCAAACCCCCATTTGTTGATACAAACCTTGTGGTTTTTAAAATATAGGAAGCAAAGCAACTGACCCCACCACCTATACCTTGGATGATCAAACCCCACATATCGGTACTGCCTTCTTCCTTCTCTTCTAATCCTTATCCTCTCCTGCTATAAGAATAAAAACTACAATATTTTCATTTACAGTCAGAATTCAACTTCTATACATAGATAATTCCATCTGGACAAATATGTGCTATATAATTTCTAAGCATATTGTACAGGCCCGAATAAACTCCACAATGAAATATCACAATGAAATCGCATCGTATTAATGATAAAATCACTTATTTATACATGTGAAATCTAGGTATGAGAAAATTGTGTCTTGGTAACTTATTAACTGTAAAAACGAAATATGAAACTAATTACATATTCTACAATAAAAATCCCGAAGGATTAGTTAATATTACCCCCTTAATATGAAGGGACATCTGACATTCCAAGTAACATTCTAAACTTTTCAAACCTTTCACATCCAAGTGCTTTGGTAAATATATCTGTGATATGCTCTGAAGTAGGACAATGTGTCAGATGAATAACTTTCGCCTCTACATAATGTCGAATCAAGTGATTTTTAAAGCTAATATGATTTCTTCGATCATGAAACTTGGGATTCTTGTCCAACTAAATTGCAGGAGAATTGTCAACAAATAGTGGAGTTTAATATTTTTGTTTATCCTGCAAATCTTCAAGTATTTTGTGAAGCCAAATGTTTTTTTTGTATCTTGAGTTGCTGCAACATATTCAACTTTGGTGGTAGAATCAGCACAAACAGACTTCTTGCATGATCTCCAACTGATGGTTTTTGATCCAAGATTCATCAAATAACTAGAAGTAGAGAGCCCATTCTCCTCATCTCCTTCAAAATTAGAATCTGAATAGCAGATGAGATGGAAATTTTCAACTTTGGAATATTTGATGTCATATATTCGAGTGACTTTCAAACACTTGAGCACTCGATTTGTTGCATTCCAATGACCTTCACATGGTTGATGCGTGAACCTAGAAAGTATCCCTACAACAAAATTCATGGTAGGTTGAGTAGTAGTAAGAAAATTCAAACTTCCATGAAGTTTCATGTATTTTGTTGGATCTTCAAATGTACTTCCTTAAGTGGAAGTAATTTTCAAATTTTTCTCCATAGGAGTAGCAACATGGTTACAATCTTGCATCCCAGATCTGTCTAATAGTTTTCCAATATATTTCTTCTGAGAAATAAAAATATATTTGGGTTTCTGATCAACTTTAATCCCTAAATAATAATGCAATAAACCCAAATATTTCATCTCAAAAATTTTCATTAACTCTCTTTTAACGGACACTATATAGTCATCATTATTTCCTGTAATCATCAAATCATCTACATAAACAACCAAATATAAAACTAACTTTCCAACTTTATTAACAAAAAGAGTTGTATCATCTATATCAAACAACTTATAATTCAACTTTAGAAGGTGTTCAATTAGTTTTTCATACCGTGCACAAGATTCTTGTTTCAGTCCATATAATGCCTTTACCAACTTACATACCTTTTTCTATTTACCTTTAATAGAAAAACCTTCAGGCTAAAACATATAAACATCCTCCTTCAAATCACCATTCAAAAATGATTTTTTAATTTCTATATGGTGTATCTTCTAGCTATTCTGAGCTGCAAGAGAAAATTGAGTTCTAATTGTGCCCCATTTTTTTGTAGGAGAAATTATCTCTGTGTATTCAACACCTTCTTTATGAGCGTATAATTTTGCTATAAGCCTTTCCTTGTATTTATCAAGTGAACCATTTGCCTTGTACTTGATCTTATACACCCATTTACAACCAATAGGTTTGACACTAGCAAGAGGATCCAATAACCTCCAAGTTCCATTCTTAATATTTACATCATATCCCATTTTCATTGCATCCTTCCATTCATCAAAATTAGTAGTTTCTTCAAAACAACTAGGTTCACTAATTGTAGAATGATTGAATCCACAATTATAAGAAACATTATGTGAACTTGAAGTAACATCACCTTTAGAAGAACTTCTTGCTTTAAAATCATCATACTTGCTTGGACATCTCCTAACACGTATGGATATTCATAAAGTTTGTTGAAGTGGTTGTGATGGTTGCTCATCATGAAAACATGTTCAAGAATAGGCTCTTCAAGAGAAATTTTTGGTCTTGCAGAAACATTACTATCATCCAAATTTTCTTCAGCAATAAAATTCTCATGATTCAAAGATGGAAGAACCACATACTGATCCGGAATGGGAATCCCCCCTTTAGTATGTGTAACATCATTATCAAATTCAAAATAGACCTTTTTGGATGCAAATTTCTCCAAATCCGTCAATTTTCTATCAAAAGTGGAATTACCTTTGTCACATTCAAGAAAAATAAAATCTGTGGAAAGAATAAATTTATTTTTCTCCTCATCATAAAACCTGTAAGCTTTGGAAGTAGTAGATTATCCCAAGAAAATACATTTACGACTCTTGACACCCAACTTGTTGCATTGGTGTTTAGGAATCAATGCATAGCATAGAGAACCAAATACTCTAAAATGTTGAACAATAGGAAGACAATTATACCACATTTCATAAGGAGATTTATTATTGATGACAAAAGAATGATAATGATTATGAATATAAGCTGCACAAAGCATTTCTTCTCCCCAAAACAACAACTTAACATTCTTAAATAAAATCATAGAACATTTTATTCATACGTTCCACAACACCATTATGTTTTGGATTATAAGGTATGCTGGTCTGATGTTTGATTTCGTTTTCTTTAAATATTGTTCAAAAGGATTATAAGTATATTCACCATCATTGTTAATTTTGAGAATGCCAACGTTCAGTCGAGTTTCATTTTTTTAAATATTATTCAAAATCATTATAAGTATATTCACCATCATTATTAGTTCTGAGAATGCCAATGTTCAGTTGAGTTTAATTTTTGACCATCAAATGAAAAGTTTTTTAAATTTTCATATATGTGTGACTTATATTTCAACAAATACACCTAGTACATTCTTGAATAATCATCAATAAATGTCAGCATATACTTATTACCATTGGCAGTTGAAACATGCATAGGACCACATAAATCTGACTACATAAGACCTATTTTCATTGAAGCTCTAGAAGAATAACTATGAAAAGGTTGCTTAGAATGTTTCCCCAAAATACAAGTATCACATGGTGTAAGCTTTCCTGGAATTGTAAGAAATTATTTTATACCTTGTTTTCTCATAATTCTGACACTGTCATAGTTAATGTGACCAAAATGAGCATGCCATAATAAACTAGAAGATAGAGTATCGTTTTCGTTGTGCTAAAAGAGCATAACTATCATAAGAATTCATTATAGTAAATGATGTACCATTCAATTTTATAAGCGTACTTTCGTCAACACCGGTCATAATGACTTCATGATTGAATGCTCTATGTATGTCAATGATGTCATCAAAGATATGTATGGAATTCCCTTGTCGAATATGTATAAGAGACACTAGATTTCTTTGAAATTATGGAATGTAAAGGACATCCTATAGAACATAATCTACAAGATTTTGTATCTTCAAACGAATGGATCCAATCCCCGAAGGCTTAATTTGAGATTTTTTAGAAAAATATACTACTCCATAAACTTGGTCACTAAAAGTTTCAAAAAAATCTCTCATAAACGGCATATGACATGTAGCACCTGAATCCAAAATCCAATTGTCTTGCCAAGAATAAAATGTTGTACTAAAAACATCATTAATATTAAAATTGCAATGAGCAAAAATGATATGTGTAGAGAATATGATGATTTTCACTTATCTGGTTGGCCTTTCTTTTCATTCAATTGTTCTCTCCTTTCATTGACGTTCTCCCAAGGAATTCTACAATTAATAGAAGTATGACCTACTCTTCCACATCTATAACATTTGACATTTTTTTTTCTCCTTGTTTCCTATCACCTTGATTATTGTAGTCCTCCTACCTATAAAATTTCTTCTACCAACTATTGAAATCAATGAAGTCATGATTACTTGCACCAAAACAAATCCTTTTGAAAATATGAATTATGTGCAATATTATTTTAAAAAGAAAATAATAAATCCCTTTCTCCTTTTAGTTTAAACAAAGATATGTCTTAATGATTTGTTGGTGAGCTCCAAAAATAACCCAGTAGAGAGTTAGGCTCAAGCCTCATTGTTTCCTTTTTTCTTTTCTCGTCAACTTTTAAAACTTATTTCAAATCATAATAATAAAAAAAACCTATCTTGGAATATTTCCACCACTTTCAACTCCAAGTTAATTAATTTTAGAATTAGCCACTTTTGCTTTTACTTTCTCATTTCACCTTTCTTTAACCTTTTTATTTTTCTTAAATATAACTAATAAAAGAAATGACAAATATTTTCTTTAATCACAATTTGATATAGTTTCCATTCACTTTATACTCACCAACTTTTTATGTTATTGGATTTCACGTTTCTTTGTTTATTTCTTTGTTCACTTCCACCTTTTTGTCTCTGCTTCTTTCTCTGTTCACTTTCACCTTTATGCCTCTGCTTCTTTCTCTGTTCACTTTCACCTTTATGGCTCTGCCTCTTTCTTTGTTCACTTTCCCCTTTCTAGATCTACCTAATTCCACACAAATATATTGTTTCTTGATTGCTTTCAACTTGGTTTATAGCACTTGCAAGAAATGTGCTCCTCCACATGCATTTTATGAAACTTGTACATTCTTCCCTTGATAAACTTCAAAATATGTATCCTCAAAAACAAAATCAGTAGGCATGGAGTTTATAAACAACTTAACCGGGGCTCTGATACCACTGTACAAGCTCAAATAAACTCCACAATGAAAGAGTATTGTATTAATCATAAAATCACTTATTTATACATGTGCAATATAGGTATGAGATAATTGTGTCCTGATAACTTATTAACTGTAAAAACAGAATATGAAACTAATTACATATTGTACAATAAAAATCCCGAAGTATTAGTCATGTGCTCCTCCTTCCTCCTTGTGGGAAATATATGTTGCAGGTACTTTCTCCCATCTCCCTAGAAATGGATATTTTTTGTCGAACACATAATGTAGAAAAGGGGCATCCTGTATATGATTCACAATCTGCCCACCACTCATAGAATTCAATAAAACCAGTTACAATAACAGCTAAACATAGACCATATAAATGTATGATAGTTAACATTGAATCTATATCTTTGAGTATTTTGATGGATAAAAAACTAGTAATTTTTTGTTTGGTTTCCCGTGTGGTAGAGCATGATAGACCATGACAATAAAAAGACAAAACAATAAACTTTGTATGCCAATATTTGATCTTTAATTCCAAAAAAAAACAGTCAAACCTAAACAAATAGCATGAAGAATAAACAATTAAATTCAACACGTTGTCCCCAGGGAATGATGATAAAATTATAAATACCTCAATTATTTATTGGTTCATCCATTGATCAAGTTTATCTCCAATGGGAGGAGGGGGAAATTGGTCTGCAGAGGCTGATAAAGAAGAGATGAGCATGGATCTAGCATGTAGCTCCCTTGATGGGTCATGATATTTCTGCGTGGTGCAGACTAAGGATACATTAATCATGAATTTATTCTTTGATGGAATTAATGGCAACCTGCATGCTCTGGTTATGCTTCTGCATGATTTCCTTTTGGAACTTGAACTCTAAGTATTGAATTGGAAATGGAAGTTGTGAATAGATTCAATGCACTGTGAGGCCATCAATTCTCCTCTGGATTTGGATATGTTAGAGCATTTTTTTTTCCAAAGGAAAAATGTTAGAGCAATTCTTGATTAACAAAGCTTATAGATTCTTTGTGACAGACTGAATATCATGGTGTGATAAGATGCAACAATTGGGGGGAGAAAGTCAGATGAGGGTGAACTCTTCCTTCCCCTTCCCTTCTTAATTCATGAAGACTTGACAACTTGGAAAAATGAAATATATAAATTAATAAATATAATGGATTTGAATATGTGTATTTGAAAAATTGGCTAAGTAGCATCCATGTGGCCCAAAAAAATGTCTCGTGTAGTCAAACAGTGTGTACAACTAGACAAGTAGAAGGGGAAGCAAGCAGCCAGTGTGATACTTCACGCGGTGGACTTTGGATTTGCTCGTGTTGGCATACGCCTATCGCAATAAATCAATGATGGCTCATGTTTTCCATGTGCCTAAGTAATTCTTAGAAAGCGTTGTCTTTAGTGCAACTTTTTGGAAGCTTTTCCGGTGGATTTTCTGGTCTAATTTCTCTAAAATATGGCAAAAATTTATTGAAATCGAAATTTTGATGGGTAACCCCTGCACAATCAAAGTTCCCTAGAGGTTTTTCCATATATACAATTTAAATAACACAAATCAAGATTTCACCTCAATTTTTTCCAGTGAATTCTGACACCTAAAAGTCCAAAAAGTTGCACTAAAGACAACTCCATTCTTAAAATACGAAAAGAGATAATGGACAAGTGAAGTGATAAGTCAAGCTTTTCTTAAAATTTTAAATACATGAAATACTTCAGTGCAAAAAGGTAAAACTGAATTTTCCATAGAGAGGAGATATTTAAAAAAAAGTTATTTCAATATTGTTTTGAAAAAAAAATCCAAGTTATCCCGAATTGAGTTTAGGCAAAGGGTATTTCAATTTTACAATTGGTTTTCATTTTCAACCTTTTCTTAAAAGATTTGATTTAAAACTAAAATTTAATGAGAATTAAATTTTATATAAACTAACTAATTTATATTTTATAAATAATTCAATACTTATAATTTATATTTTACAAATAATTCAATATATAAAATTTTATTCGATTATTTAACAACAAAAATGGCAAATATACATTCATTATTTTATTTTATTTGGTTATTTAATAAAAATATTTTACAAATTTATGTTCATTATCCTCACCATTATATTAACAAAAAAATTAATTAATACCCATAAACATATTTCATTTTTAATCTTGTTTTATAAGGTTTGGTTTCCACCTAAAATTTAATAAGAATTAAATTTTACATGAATTAATTTATTTATATATAATTTTATTTTTAAACCTTAAACCTTTTTCATAAGCTTTAGTTAGACTTAAAATTTAATAAAAAACTAAATATTATATAAATTAATTAATTACAATTTATAAATAATTTAATATACTAAATTATAAATGAATTTAAATTTAGTTTAAACTTAGATTTTAATAAAAACTAAATATTATATAAATTAATTTTTTTCATTTATAAATAATTTAATATATTTATAAGTGAATGTAGATTTTCATATTGTATAAAAATAAAAATGAAAAAAAAATTAATTTAATAAAAATATCTTACACACGCATATTTATTATTTTAACTATTTGGTTAAGAAAAAGGAGAATTATCTCATACCTATCAACAAAATATTTCAAACCTTGTACTCAAAGATTACCCAGGAATTTATTAAAATAAAAATATTAATAATTTAAAAAATAAATTATTTTAAAATAAATATATTAATATTTAAGATATATATGAATTTCATTGTATATAGTTTTCCATTTTCAACTCAAAATTTTAAGTGAAATAATTATATGTATATGTTTTATGAATAAGATGTCACATGTTAATCTCTTGTTCACATTGCTCTGGATACTCTTTATTCATAGCGAAGATAATGATCGGTAATCCTCATCACTTTTGATGTTGGAAATGTAATATTTATAATTTTATTAAATAAAAATAAAAAATAAATTAATATAATTTTTTTAATATTTGAGACTTATATGAATTATTTTGGGTATATATAATTAGGGTAAAGATAGTGATATGTATATTGATGATAGTGAATGATATTGGGTAGCTATAATTTTTAGTATGGTGATGATAGTGATATGTATAAGTCATTTTTATATTTTATTAATAATATGCTTAATGTCAATTTTTTTTTATATTTTTCAAGGGTTTTTTAATTCATAGTGAAGATAGTGATATGTGTAATTATTACACTTTTCTATGAATAAGATGTTACTTAACAATCTAGGATTATCAAAGTTTTATAATTAGATAAAGGCGCCATATGTATGGTTGGAGGTTAGAATTCTATGAAGTAATCAAACTTTAATGTGTGACTACTCTATTCTTGTCTTGTAAAACAAATTAAGATGTTATATGACAAATTAAAATTATCAAAATTTCATAATTAGATAAAGATGGCATAGGTATGGTTAGAGTTTGATGTGGTAATCAAAATTTCATCATTATATATGTTTTTCACTTTATGTATAAATCACTATAATCAACATACAACTTTTTCATTAATTCAACATTGCCATCACTTTTGTATGAGAACATTTTGTCTCAAGCTAGAAGAAGCAAAATCACCAAATGTTTTCTTAAAAAAGCATGTGCCTAATTTGTGGGGTTGTCTTCTCCATTTTAGAAGGGATTTTTTGTATTTGTTTAATTTTCTTATTTTATGGAAGTAAATACTCTTAAACGACATTGTTGGAAGTAAACATCCCTAAATGACCTTATTCGCATTTAGCCTTAGGTACATTTGTAGACTGAGACTAAGGGGAATTTTAACATCTAACACTACCAATAGTGAACTTAATTGATCTTTCCATTTCACAACTAAAAAAACGCTTCCCTCATACTCACACTTTTTCAAGGTGACAATGGGGTTTGGTTCAATGACTAACAATATGGCAGAACTCAAGGGTGGAACACGGGGGAGGGATTCTCTTAAATCTCAAGGGAAACCAAGAAGTTAAGTATTCCTGGAGACTTGGAAAGAGGAAAACAATCTAGTTGAAATGTATGGGCTCCTGCTTGGGATTCATTTGGCGAAAGAAAGAGAAATATCTAAGATACAAATCTTGGGAGATTCCTTTCTCACCTTTCAACATTTACAAAGAGGATCTCTTCTTAAGAATAATCACCTATGACTTCTTCTCCACAAAATTCTATGTATTCTGGAATATTTTCATCACAAGACCTTCTATCACATTTTGAGAAGTCAAAATAAGGAACAACATGCACAAGAAAATCAGACTTGTCTTCTAGCGGGGGGGGGGATCATCATTAATGGTATGTCAGGATGGAAACCTATTATATGATTAATTCTGGCCATATTCCTACTCATTTTAACATTGTTAGGGCCTATGGGTACGCTAAAAAGGGAAAGGAAAACTCTGAGACTTTGAGGCTTTGAAGCTTTCAGTGCAGGAAAAATGTCTTTCAATGGATTGAGGCTTGAATGTGCATTAGAGGGAATCTTGAATTTTTGTTCTTGGAAAGAGGAGATGGGAGTTGTCCTAGATGAAAATGGAGTACGGGAATATACATAAACTGATATTCCAAAACTAGCAACATCAAATGCACAAGCACTTTCTCATTGGAAGAAAGACACAATGAGAGCGAGGAGGATTATTTTGGAGGGTGTCTATTCTAGAGTAGTAGTGATGCTAGGAAATTGGCATTGAAAGATAAGCTCAAGAACATTCGCATGCAGAAACATGAAACCATTCCAAAATACATATCCAGATTCACTCAAGTTCGAGATGAACTTGGAGGAGTAGGATAAAATGTGCCATCATATGAACTTGTGAGCTTAGCACTACTTGGCCTTCTGAAATCCTGACATAACTATCAATATTCAGTTAATGGAAGAGACAAGCTACCAGATTCGGAGAGACTTTGGTATAATTTGGTGCAGGGGGATATCAGAAGAAACACTAGAGATGGTGTCACATCCATTCCAAATGAGGAAGAATATTTTTCTCTAGTTGGAAAATAAGAGAAGGCTAAAGGCAAAGCCGAATCTAGCCATAACCATGGAAATAAGAAAGACCTCAGTAAAATTAAATTCTTTCACTACCATGGGTATATACACTATATAACCAATTGTCTACTTAGGAAATCCAGCAAGGAGCATGCAACAAAAATAGGAGGAGATCTTCTTGCATCACAATTTGAGTTGGATTTCTCCCTAATTTCTTGCATGGAAAGCACAATAAGAGGAAGTGAGTCGTACCTAGATTTTGGTGCCTCATATCATATGATAGGAAGTAAGGAGTTATTCAAAAACCTAGAGGAGAAGGACTTACAATTACACATAGAGCGTGGAGATGATGGAAGGTATAGTACCAAAGGGATTGGCACTATCACCTTTAAGAGGGAGTCAACCTCCCATCTTCACCTGAAGGATGTAATGTATGTGCATGGTTTGAAGAAAAATTTAGTTTATGTATATGTACTTGAAGACTGTGGATATGATGTATTATTTAGTAAGGGGAAATATTTTCTAAAGCATGTTGCTACTAGACAAGTAAAAAAAATAGGTGTTTGAGTTAAAAATATCTACAAGATAGAGGTATATTTTTCCATGCATGCAACTATACCTCTAGGAGTGAGGTGGGGCGATGTAGAGCCTTAGTCCCAGAGTTGAAAAAATTTGGGAAGTATCAAGAGGAGAGAAACAACAATTGAAATATACTCTTCTCATGGATAATTACCCTGGCTACAGGGGCCCACAATATTCAGTAACAGAAGGATTAGTGTGAGTTGATGCAGTCAGATCTTGAACAGCAGTTGCAGGGTAGTAGTAGTCAAAGGCTCAGGAGATAGTTGCAGCTCAGAGACACAATTTATTCAGTATTTTGGATGCTTCTTAGTTGCATTTGTTACAGTAGCAACAATAAAATTGAGAGGGAGTCTTGTTACATTACATTCCTATAGGAGCAGGATTGGGGATGTGCAAAACCCTTTTCTTGCTAAGAGGGAGTGTTGAAATTATAGCAAGAAAAGGCTTCATTTGACTTGTGCCTTAGTCAAATGGAGAAATCCAATTTTCCACATCAGCTGGATGACTTGGATTGCAGTTAGCTGGAGTGACATGCCTTTATATCCTAGTTAAATCAGTAAATTTGAGTTATAGGCTAGAAGTAGAGTTATGCATGGGTTGATTGCTAAAATTTAGCAATCTAGTGGAGTTATTGTTAGTTAAACTCAGTTAATTGAACTCTAATCTTGAGTGGAGTTAGTAGGAGTTAAATTGAGTAGTTATAACAATTGTTAACTCATTGATCTCTCATTTAACTAATCAATTTACTAAAAATAGACCCATTCATGCATGAAATATGAATCGCCTAGTTGAGTGGAGGAAAAAGGCATCAATGTATTTATTATTGTATATTAGAGAGTGTATACAGTTTGTATGTAGCAAGTGAGACTCTTATCTTGGGAATTGCACAAGAAAATAGGGGCTTTTCCTATAATTTAGGAGCCATTTTCCATAGGAATTTCACAAGGAAATAGGAGGAGCAGGAGGCCAATATTTGGCTAACTCTTTGCAGAGTAGTCTAAGGAGGAGGAGATCAAAATTGTAATGCAGGGTGTGCTTCAGGTGTGAAGAAGTCATTTTAATTGATCATTTTTTTCTGATATGATATAACACAAATAGAGGAGGGGTTTTTCCCAATTGGGTTCCCTATAAAATCATTGTATTTCTTGTGTTTCGATGGTTGCATGTTATTACACGTGTTTCTATTATGTATTTTCCTTTCTGTAGAATAGTAGAAGAATTTTGTGTCTCTTGATTTCAGTTCGATTTCATTAGCAATAGAAAATTTCTTGCAATTTCTACAGATTAGGCATAGGGATCTCTTATAAATGGATCAGACACTCGGAACTAGTAAATCAATTGTTAAAAATTTGAATTTTAAAGTCGTGTTTGGAATGAGACAACATTTTAAAGTTTGAACTATCATGGTCATCTTGCTAAATATCGTGTTTGAATTTTGAAATATCGTGTTTGAATCGGGACTAAATTTTAAGGTTTGAACTATCATGGTTTTCCTATCAATCCAATATCGACCAAGGAAATTGAGTGAACAAAGTTCTCCATCAACCTTAACTTCATTGATGGCAAAGTGAACGTCTCTGTAAAATAATTCTGCACACAAAAGCCTCTTCACTACCCTATTGATACGTCAGGTCCCTGGAAGAGAGGCCCACAACATCCTCATTACTTATCTGTCTTTAAATTTCAATACTTGTACCCATGGAATAAAGGCGAAGGTTCGAGCCCTTGAGAGACGCGTTGGAGAGGTACAGTGCTTTGAATATGAAAGAATTCACAACAAATAAATTTTCCCATTGTCTAGGTCCTTTAAAGTGATACTAGACCAAATATTCCATCCAGAATGTAGGGAACTCAACAATATGGAGCAGTATCACTCGAAAAAACAAATATGGAAAATTTGATATCTCTCATAATAGAAATAGCATAAATAACATGAAAACATAAATTTGAGTTTGACGCCTCTAGGAATTGTTATATCTCTCAGCAAAAACCTAATACATAATATTTAGATTGGTACCTTGAGGTAGTTGATGTGTTAGATTATTGTAATTACAAAGTATGATCTCTTCGGGAATGAAAAATCCCCCAAAGAGGATTCTCGCCACCTAGGGCTGACTATAGGAAACCACCCAACAAGAGATAAAGGGGGGAAAGTGAGTCCAGAAAACAAAAGAGGTGAGAACAACGCTCCGCTTCGAAGCCAAATTTTCCTCATGGAGACTAAAAAAAGAAATTCATCGAATTGGGTGTAGGAAGTGGCATGTATGACCCTGGCAAGGGAAGCTTCATGAAGGACCTAGGAGATTGAAGTGGGGATAAAGGAACCAGGCAAGGGGAGTAACATGAAGGAACCAGGGCAAGGGGAGCGACGATCGAGAAAAGAACGACATGACTGGTGAAGGGAGAATGGGTGGTAGGCGTGAATAAGGGTAGGGCAATGGGGGGTGTTGTGAACCACCAGGTGATCCGGCTACCAGAGGTGGGAGAGAGAAGGGATTAGGAGTTTATTGTTGAAGATATTACTTATAGAGGGAAATAGGTGACTTGAGGGCGTTGTTGGCCCAGATGGTGCCGCTTGGTGTTAGCAGTGGTAGGGGAGGAAAGTAGGGAGAATTCACTATGTATAGGCATGTGTTAAAAAATGAATGGATGGAGGAGGAAAAAAATGGCGAGATGGGATTGGAAAGGATGAATAGTGTTTTCCCAATCAACTCCATAGAGGGAACACCTTTGGTGTGAAAATTGTAATATTATTTTAATAAAGTTATATTATAAATGGATTATTTTAAATTGACATGTTAACACTAAATGATCATAATAGAACATTAAATGAAGATTGAATTTTTAAAAGAAATTATAAATTATAAATGATCGATAATAAGTAAGAAGTGGAAAAAAAGAAACAAAAACATTTTTTAATGTATAATTCAAAATTAAATGATTTATTTATCATTTTTTAAAATTTAATAATAAAAATGTGTAATATATATATGTGTGTGTGTGTGTGTGTGTGTAATGAAACGGGTATATGTGCTTGTATTGAGTCAATCTGTCTTGAAGACCATAACCTTTTATATCTGCTTCGAGATCTACATCACCCAAGTTCAAAAATGGCAGAAAAGACTTGAAGTACTAAAATTTTTACTACATTCTTCTATTCTAAGTAGGAATTTTTTAATATATTCTTCAAAATACTCCTAATATAAATATAAACTTGTATAACATGGATTAAAATTTGTGCGTGGTTTGTATGAGTATCTCAGTAACTACCCACTAATTGCCCAATTTTGTGTTCTATATTGATCTTATTTCTTGAGTTATCTTCTTGAATGACCTTCCTTTCTTTTTCTTGTTGCTTTCTATCTCATTCCTGCTGACCTCATCCACCCAATATGGGGTCTACGCCATATTTTGAGTAATTACCCCCATTGATGAGGGACCAAAGTTCAACATTACCAAACTTGAGCAGGGAATTTCCTTTATTAGTCATAAGAACATTTTAGGTTTTTGCAAGGGGTGACTCCACATGTTTTAGATCTTAATTATTCTTGTGGTTTTGAACTTCCTCTTTTTCATTTATCTCCCCATCTTCTTAATCCAGTATTACTATGTCCTCTCCATACTATCCTTTGTTCGAATTAGCGATTGGATCCTCCTAATCGTTCTCAGCTTGATTATGAAAAACATCAAATTGGTTCGTTGATGATGAAACCCCATTTTTATTTTGAGTATTTTGATTCTTACCTGCTGATGACCTAACTATATTCCCTCCTTTCCATTGAGTCTTCCATTACTCGTATTTACCTATTGGAGGATTCATGCCCTTACTAGCGGGGGCCTTCTTGCAATCTTTGGAAAAGTGACTATATTCATGGCATAATCTACATTTAAATGGGATTTGTTCATAATCAAGACTCTACAAATGAATCTAACCCCCTAGAGTGAGGCTTATTTTTGAAGGCAAACCCTTCTACA
The DNA here is from genome assembly GCA_034641835.2 of Pinus albicaulis. Taxonomy (NCBI): domain Eukaryota; kingdom Viridiplantae; phylum Streptophyta; class Pinopsida; order Pinales; family Pinaceae; genus Pinus; species Pinus albicaulis. The sequence continues at coordinate 1,083,768,679 of CM076584.1, read as the reverse complement.
GACCTACCTCGACACATATTTTAGCGCATGCAAATTGAGATAATTTTGGTTCAACCCTATCCAAATATTTTCTGACACCATTTATAATTGTTCTCGGGAAATCATCACTCCAATAGGAGAGCGTAAGCCAAGGGATCTTAACCCATACTGGGATTGCAGTCGAGATATCTTCAACAAGGTTGAAGTATAAATACCACTTTTTCAAATACATCCCTCGAGATCCAAAAGAATGTGACCCCTTTCTAAAGATCATATCTTTATCTTCCTTGAGTTCAAATAGAAAAGAAAAAAATCCATTGCCACATGCGTACAAACTGAGATTACCCTTCAACATTGGATTCTAGGCCTTGTTGATCCATACTTACATAGATCAGGGGGACAACCACATCCCCATGAAATTTCCAATAAGGGCACGATCAGAGAAGGCATAGGTTTTTCTTTGGACTCCCGATGGAAGTTCCATCGAGGAGATGGATTCTGATTTTTTAATGAATTGCACTTATGCACCTTTTTTCCTCAACTTCTTTGAAAGAGCAGCCATAAGGGCTAGTAAGGTTATGGCCTCATTAGGGGGAGCCCCTTCAGAGATGCTACTACGAGCGCAAAAATAACTTAAAATTTATACAATATTACTCTCTCTAAACAAATCATTTTCCAATATATATATAGTGTGTATACTTTTTCAATTTATTTTAAATTTGTAAATTGTAAAATTATATTTATTTTAATAAAAATTTATTTTACTAAAAAATAAATATAATTTTACAATGTACAAACTAAAACAAATTGAAAAAGTACACACAAAAGTCTCAAACCTAGACATGAATTAATAAACACTTCATATACATCCTATACCCATACACATTTAGTTTTGATGTCATCTTCTCTTTTCATTTACTTTATTTTTTTCAATCTCGATCATAATTTGTATGTTATATTTTTAAGATGGAGAAGTAAAGTGACCATGGAATGTGCAAATAAAATAATGTTTATACTCACTTTCATTCACACACTTTATTTGCTATAAAAGTGTCATTTTACATATACTCATGTGGGAGATGTGACATACTTTGTAATATTAGTGTATGGATTATACCAATTATCATATACATCACATACTTTATTTGTTATGAAGGTGTCATTTCACATATGATGATGTGGGAGATGTACCACACCTTGTAACATTAATATACACATAATTGATTGTCATATACATCATACCATTTATTAAAGAAATTATTCTCCCATATCTCCATCCACATTGATAAGTGATTCAACAACTTTTGTTTATTTTTTTCAAGATTTTTTTATGATATTTCTTAATATTTTATGAAATTTCAATATTAATATATATTTAAATAGAATAATCTAATTTATAGAAGAAATAATTTTTTTAGTTTGTGATTAATTTTAATAAAAATCAACATATATTTTTAAAAATTTGAATTTAAGTTGTTTAATTTGTAAAATTCAAGTATTTTAAAGTTTTTCAGAGTCTTATATATTTATACATTCAAAAATATATTTTAAACAATAAAAATCACATTATTACTTGAAATTATATTACTGTATTGCAGTGAAAAAAACTATTTCATCTACAAATTAGACTAATCTATTTAAATAATGTAAATTAATTTTGTTATAAAAATATTCACTTTTCAATCACATTTTTTTATAAAAATTAAATAAAATACAGACCAAAATAAACTAAAAAACATTAAAATTAATTCAACTAATTAAATGAGACCAAATAACATCACAATTAATCTGACTAATCAAATTAGACTATAGCAAACAAACATTACAACTGATGTTGGACCAATTCAAACACTAAAACCAAAATTACTTCAAAATATTCAACTACAAACCCCAAAAAAACTAAATATATTAAAATATTAACCAGCTCCACTATTAGAAACCAAATGAAAAATGCTGATTCATACCTCTAAAAGCTTAAAAAGTCGTAACACCAATAATCTATCTTCACATGATGGAAAACCTCATGATTTAAGATGACAATGAATTCAGTACGACTGTACGATACTTCATTTGGAAATATCGCGTCAAATGGACGCTAACATTAAGTTAGTGATGTTCACATTCATTGCTTAACATTTAATTTTTGTATTTTTGTCAGTGCAAAACATATATATAAGTTAATAAATAAATAAATTTAGGGTATTTTTTTCCTTGTCAATTTTATTAAAAATTGATAGTTATTTTTAAGAATTATAAGTTAAAGTTGTTTAAATCGCAAAGTTTAAGTGTTGTAGGTTTTTCAGGGCGTTGAATCTATTTATGCATTTAAAAGCATTTTAAATAACAAGAAATTACAATCTCACTTGAAATTGGATCGTTGGAATCCTGGGAAAAGTTCATTTTGTGTGCTAATACAACTCTAAAAGCCATACATTGCTTATAAGAAATAAAAAAGGATTAACTCTAAAATTGTTATCATTAGATATACATTAACCAACAACTAAGTGATTAGATATTGTGATGCCCTCTTAACATTTTATTTAAGCATTATTTATTGACTACTTATGAATATAATATATATATATATATATTTCTTTTCTTTTCTTTTCTTTCTTTTTTTCTTTTTTTTCTTCTTCTTCTTCTTCTTCTTCTTCTTCTTCTCCTCCTCCTTTTTTTTTTTTTTTTTTTTTCTACAGAAAAAATCGAAACTTTATATTAGTTAATAAAAAATTTGATGTGTACATGCATTAAGCATTCTATCTGTTTGAGAGTCACGTAGGACTTCAAAACCGGATCATTTGGTCATTTGCATACGACCAATAATTCCAAAAACTCGCAGATATAAAAATATTTGCTCGGCGTTGCCCTCCTGAGAAACCATATCTGTCAAAAACCACGCCTTCCATCTTCGTCTAGAGCCTCCTCTTATGAGGAAAACAACTCAGTTGGAGCAAAGAGGCTGGCCAAAAGCACCGCCCCTCTAGTCTCGAGCTTCCTCTTATGAGGAAAACAACTCTAAACAGGATCCTAGAAGCTGACTAAAACATATACATGATAATAATATATATGTGTCATATAGTATGTAAATGTCTGAAAGCAAAAGAGTCTATACCACAAAGTAGCAACTATGATACTGAAAGCATAAAATACAAAAAACTCAGAAAAATATGTAGAGCCTAGCTCAACATCAAGAGAGCATAATCAAATTTTCAAAGGAAAGGGGCACGATCTGTCTCCACTAGGCCCTCCAAACCTACATCGTTTATTTTCCAGCTGCCCAAATTCTGTTGTACGTCCTCCTTAGAAAGGAGGTATGTTGCCTCGTTCCGCTCCTTGTTAATGTGACACACAAATATGTAAGCAAAATGACTTTTTAATAACCAAAGTTCTTTAAGGATAGGATTTAATAGATATTTTTGGCACATTAATTCCTTATTGAACCATTTGACAATGTTTAATGAGTCCCCAAAGATCTGTACTGATAGATAGCCCAACTGGATCAGCCAACACAACCACATGTGTAGAGCCTTAAGTTCAACAAAGTTGTTTGTTCCATTACCAAGCCCCACTGAAGCTTCCTTACGAGTGTCCGGACTGAGATGAATAAGAATACCATCCCCACAATTGTTTTCTTCATTGGACGCTCCATCAAAGTATGCCCACAACATATCTCCCCTAATGACTTCCAGGGTGATCACCCTAGGATTGGATTTTGACTTTGAATTTTGCATTTGGGCATAGATAGCCGCACTCTCCAGAGCTATGACCTGTGACTGGGTCTCCTTATCTTTAAAAATTGCTTTGTTTCTTGCTAGCCAAATGCCCCAGGAAATTAGCAGGGGAAGCGCCTTCCATTTTTCCTCCTAACTCCCCTGCCACCATTCCTTCCAGGCTTTCAGAACCAACACCCCATCCCACCTTTTCGACTTACCTACAACAACCAACATCTCTACCCAGACCAATTTACTGAAGGAGCAATGTATATATAGGTGAGATGCTAATTCAGAGGCTGATTTACAAAGCGGACACCGACCCGCGCCTTCCTTCTTCCTTTTTTTCATATAGTCCCAGGTTGGTACTTTGTTTTTTAAAATGCACCAGAAGAAGAGCCTGCTTTTGGCTAGGCATTTCAACTTCCAGAGTTGTTTGGCCCACTATGTTGGTGCCTCCATCACTTTTTGGCCATGAGGTATGCATATCCAAAATTTGGTGTATACTTGTCTGAGGGGGCATTTACCCACCTTAATTCTTCCTCTCTATCCTTGATACGCACATTCAATCTAATCAATTCAGTTGTAAACTTTTGCCGATCTTCATACCAGATAGGGTCAATCTGCAGGTCTTCCCCTGTCATCCATCTCTGCTGCCAGTGTGAGGAAGCAACCTCCTTTGCAATTTGATTTATAAAGTGAAAACCTTTGGAACTTAGAAGAGTCCTCAGCTCCACCGGGAGAGAGTAGGCCACATTACACCCCAGCTAGGGATCCAACCTGATGCTAACATGTTCCCCATTACCTACCTACCAAACCAGACCTTCTTCAATGATATACAGCAATCCCAGAATGGCTTTCCAAATCACCGATGCTCTAGATAGTTTTTTCCCCAAAGATCATAGCCATTATGTTAGCTCCATAGGTTCAATGTATTTTTGTTTCATGACCTGCGACCATAATGATTCTTTGAAAAAAATCCTCCAACCCATTTTGGCAGACCATAATGATTCTTTGAACAAAATCCTCCAACCCATTTTGGCAGTTAGGGAGGCTACGAATGAGGGGAGCTCTTTCAAGCCCCAGCCTCCCTAATCTTTTGGTCTTACAATTTTGTCCCAGGCCACCCAAGGCATCACCCTTTCCTCCTTATATCCTGCCCACATAATTTTGCTACATATTTTCCTCACCTTCTCCATAATACTTTTAGGAACCCACGAGAGAATTTCCCAGCATACCGGAATAGCCACGAGAACGGATTTTATCAACACCAATCTTCCCGCTCTAGATAGCCATTTGAAACTCCAATGATTCACTCTCTTTTCTATTTTAGCCACCAGCCACAACCAGTCCAATATTTTGTAAGAGTTCAGTTTGAGAGTAAACCCGAGGCACTTTAAGTTATCTCCCATTTCCTTAATCTCATATGGAAGATCCACTACTGCTCTTCTAATTTCCTCCTCCATGAGTCCTTCTACTATGATGAACGATTTGCCTACATGTATACTCATTCCTGTTGCCGAGAGGAAGAGCTTAATGGCTAATTTTAAATAACCGATCTCTCTTTTGTTGCCATCACTAAAAAGGAGGATATCATCAACGAAAAGGAGATGGGTAATTTGCATAATAATGCGACCTCTATACCCTTAATGTCCCCCCTCCTTTTGGTGGCCGCTAACAATTGACCTAAGCCTTCTGCTACCAAGAGAAAGAGCAAAGGAGATAGAGGGCATCCATGTCTTAGACCTCTCTAGATTTTGAAGAACGGTGAGGCCACCCCATTAATTAGAACATCAAACTGATGTCAGTTATACACCCCATCACCTAATTGATGAAATAGATATCAAAACCCAGGTGCGTTAGGAGTAATCTGACATATATCCAACAATATTATCATAAGATTTAGATAAGTCTATTTTGATTATCATACCTTTCCTTTTTTTTTCCTTTTGATGTTGTGGAGAGTTTCATGTGACACCCCGATTACTTCATGGATTTGCCTCCCTTCTAAGAACCCAAACTATTCCTACAAAATATTCTTGGAGAGGATCGGCTTTAGCCTAACAACGATGGATTTCGAGATGATTTTATAAATGTTTTTGCATAAATATATGGGGCGAAAATCATCAAAGGATCCTGACTCATCCAGTTTTAGGATGAGAGTTATAAAGGTAGAGTTCATTTTCTCTAGTATGACTCCTCTCGATCGGGATTCTTCCACTACTGCTGTAAGCTCCTCCCCCGGCTCTTCAAAGAAACGCCGATAAAACTCTGCTATCCACCCATCCCACCCCAAACTTTTTTCCTTTTGCATTAACTTGAGGACTCCTTCCACCTCATCTCTAGACACTGGGCTTGTCAGCATCTCATTTTCCTCTTCCTCCACATACTTTGGGAAATGTTGGGCTACCCTAACCACCTCTGCAATAGTGACCTCACGAGGGGGCTTTGAAAACTCTGCTGAAGTGATCCTTACCCATTTTAGCTAGCTCAGGGAGGGAATTTGCCTTCCCATTGTCCTCCCTTCTCATCCCCCATATGGTATTAGCGATTTTCCTTCCTTTTTTCATAATTGTGGAAAAACTTTGCATTCTCATCCCCTGTTGCTAGCCACAGTGCTCTACTCTTCAACCTCCATTGCTCCTCATTTTCTAGCAAAATATTTCTTCTCTCCCCCTCCAAGGATTTTATAAGATCCCTTTTTTCCCTCGATTCATAACCATCTGCTTCAGGACTTTCCATTCTCACCAATTCCTCTCCCAACCATCTGAACCTATCACCTTGAGATTCTCTTCTCTATTTAGCCCATTCAATGGTCATTTTTTTCATCCTTTAAAGGTTCTCCCAGAAGTGTGCCGCTTTGCTAGGAGGCTCCTCTGGCCCCCAAGAACTCTAAGTTTCCTTAAAAAGTTAATTATATGATTCCTCCTTTATCCAGCCCAGATTTAATTTGAACGAAGCTCCTGGTTTATCAAAGTTGCCCTTAATTTCTAGGAGAGTTGGATGATGATCCAATTCCACTCCTCCCCCACCCATTGCCTTAGGGCTAGAAATCAATCCACCAAACCTTCCTTGATCAAGAATTTGTCTAGTCGCTTGGTCACCCTGGCTTCTCCTATCCTCCTATTCCTACACGTAGGCCGAAGTTTTACTAGATTGATGTCAATACGGTGCCCATCAAGGATTTTGGATGAGAAAAAATAAAATAAAGGATCTTCATGGTTTTTTGGTCCCTAAGATTCAGCCTGCCCAATAGAAAAGTTCAGATCCCCCCCTAAAATGAGATTGGAAGTGTTCATAAAATACCCAGACCAAATCTCATTCTAAAAACTTTCCCTCTCATGGTAGGGTCCATATATATTCAAGATCGTTAAGGATGAGCAAAGCTCTAAGGAATATACCTCCATGGATAGGACATGATCCCTTCCCCAAGTACTGATCAGTCTAATTTTTCTTTCATTGAAGCCCATAGCCAACCCACCCGACCTTCCTATGGCATCCAAACCCATAAAAAACGACCCTATGCAAAGGTTCTGAAGGGCAGCTGAGACATCATCCCTAGACCCCAGAGTTTCTTGAAGAATAATAATATCTGGCCCATATCCAGAAATCAAGGCTCAAAAGGCTAGTGTTTTAGGCTTACTAGATAACCCTCTACAATTGAATGACATTACAATCATTTGATTACCTTTCCCGGGGCATGCACTTCTCTACGTACCCTTATTAAGGACCTCTATTTCCTATCTACAATATATAGCTTTTATTTGAGCTGGGCTTTGGATAGATTTGATTTTCTTCCTCTCAACTTGGTACCAGAGGGAGAGTCTACAAGGTTCCCCAACCCTCCCACTATTTCCAGCAGGTTAACCTTTTTTTCACGCGGCCTAAGGTTGTAATACCTACGCTCCCCTTCAGAAGAACGAATCTCTTCCAATCCAGAGGAAGGTTGGGGACATGGATCAATGGATAGGGTCGAGATGGATGTGATAATACTATCCAAGGCCGATTCAACATGTACACTAAAACTAGATAACATATGAAGGGATTTTGGCCTGGAAGGACCAGGCCCTATAATCACTGGAGACGATTTCGAAAACGAAATAGAAATAGATGAAGGGGTATTAAGAACAATACCCTCCATCAGTGCTGTGACTATCTCCAAGGACGCTTCTGAAAGCTCTTCAATAGAGATGGCCTCACCACCTCCCACCTAAGGGACCTCTGCCTCGTCCATAGCAGTATCCTCTACCCTCCCTTCCAGCTCTTGTTGGACTGAGTGTTGCCCCTGATCCTTCCCTGATTCCTTATTGTGCTTCCCCTCGATAAACTTCCTTTCCTGTGTAGAGATGTCTTCACCACCTCCCACCTTAGGGACCTCTACCTTGTCCATAGCAGTATCCTCTACCCTCCCTTTCGGCTCTTGCTGGGTTGATTGCTGCCCCTGATCCTGCCATGATTCCTTGTTGTGCTTCCCCTTGACAGACTTACCTTCCTGTGTATCCTTGCCTTTTCCCTTGATTTGTTTTTTCCTTCTTCTGATGCCCAAAGGGCATGCTTTTTCCATGTGTCCATATTGGTGACACCTGTGACACCTGAATGGAACTTGCTCATAATCTAGAGCATGAATGAAATACTAGTTTATATAATGTAATTATATTTCCTCTGCCAACCCTTCTCTGGGATTAAGGTGAACCGGGATTCTCGCAGTACGTTACTCTCCTGTCTGCTGGAACGACATATCAGCCTCCAAGTACTACCCCAATTCATTCATGATTTCCTTAAATACATTTTATGTCCACAGTGGATGGGGAAGCCTTGGTAATTTCACCTAGATTTGGAGGTTTGCTATCTTCTCCCTCTGAGCATCAAAGAGGGGATTCCATCTTTTAAACAGAACCGGGGCTCGACCAAATCCCCAATTCCTCTCCAACACCCATATGACCATCTCTTTACTTCTGAAATTCATCATAAACCAACCATTTGTAAGATTTACCACCTCGAAGTGCAGATCTAGGCCTGACGGCCATGCCTTCGCAACCCTTTCCTTCAAGAAAGTAGCTGATACTTTCTTGCCCTTTTCTTTCCCTACCAAGGTTAATTCGAAAGTCTCCATTGCTTCATCCACCGATAGATCTATGCCCAAAACCATATTTGGGATCTGATCCTTCCGTCTTACTGCCCTGGCTTTCTTTCTTGAAAAATTTAGGTTGTCCCAATCTCTTTCAGGAACATGGTCGGGATCCTCTTTCCTTGTAAATGCTTCTATTCCTTCTTTTGTGGATGTGGCCCCTTCCTTCCTATGTCTACCCCTACCTCCCTTGGTCTGCAAATCCAACCCTTCCTTGACCTGTCCTTCCTCAAACCCTCCTCAAAACCCACTCTGAATTTTTTCCCTGTTCGAGATATGGGGATCCTCTACCTGACCCCTACTGACGGAGTCCCTCCCCCTTGCTCTGTGCCTATATCCATACACTCCTATCCTCTACAATAGCCTCTTCTATTCGTCCCAAGCCCTCCTCTCTTACAAAACCAAAAAGTTTTTGTTCACCTTCACTTGGATTCCGTGGCACCAAAATCGAACCCTGCACCTCTCCTCCGCCAGATTTTATAATTTCTTGAGCCGCATAACCTCCTCCCTAAACTGGTCTCAAACCATCCTTCTTCAATAGCCCACAACTGTCTACTATGTCCTCAAGTCCTCCATTTCACTGAAAAGGCCTGTCCAATTCAAACCCCCACTCCTTTGTCAACTAAATTCCAGAATCAGTTTCGGTTAAACCGGTTCTCTCCATACTATGCACTGAAAACCTTGGCAACTGCTTTAACCTTTTCTCCATGGTCATTATGGATTTACCCATAAACCTAGGAAAACCTTCCATTTTTCCCTCCATACCCAAGCCTCCAGGCTCTCCTCCTTACACAACAATTGACCCAATGAAACACTCCAAATTTTTCTCTGTGACGTCCAATCCCCACATCATGGCATATCCCCCGGCTGGGATCTACCTCCACCCTATCTGAGTTGTTGACCATATTTTTTGTTCTCCTGAGATTGCAGGCAATGAAAAATTTGGTTCTCCACCCTTCCCACTGGGCGCATGCTCCTTCCACCAGCTTAACCTTCTTGCCTTACTCACAACAAAAATGGTAGAAAAAAAACAACTGAACAACAAAAAGTTTTAAGCATAACCTTGTATCATCCTTACCCATGAAGAACGCGGGCAGACAAATTGAAAATTCTTGTTAACCGTGCCACCCATCACCATCAACCATCACCATCCGCCTGCATCCTAAGACCCTCCTTGTCAAGTGCTACCTTTAGCCGATAACAACCCCATGCCACCTTCACCAAGCTCAATGCATGGCGTAAACTAGGGTTTCAGGCCCTCTATCCATTGTCAATGTCAAAAAATCCATTCTCTCCATCCGGAGAATTCTAATCAATTCTCACCTGAATATATTTATGTTGTTATATACATAATATTAATTAATAAAATTGGGAAAATAAATTTTATAAACATTAAAACTTTAAAAATAATACATTCTATTTATAAAATTATTATAAAATAATTAAATAGTAAATTATTTTAATAAAATATTAAATAATAAATAAATGTAAATTATTCTTAGATCTAGGTGTTAATCATGACCTCCCCACTTTTCGATGCTCAGAGTAATTGGCTACACCACTTGGCATTTCTTGTCACTCATATGATCTCCCATGTCACACTCATCCATAACTATTGTCCTCTCTCATGTCTTCACACGCTCTAAACCATTGGGCTCCCGACCTTCCTCCTTCATGTTTTAATGCACGTAATAATGATGTCTCCCTTCTCTCATTTTGGTCAATCCGCTCCAAGCCTCTCCCTACTCTCTCCCTGGTCTGTTTCTCGAAAAATCAGTGAACCTTGCAAAACTCCAGGACCTCCAATTGATCGTAATGACCTGTGAAAACTATCATGTGTGGCATGGTGGTTGTGTTCGGTAACACAGACGACCTCCTGCTACGCTAGAAGCAGACGCTGAATTAGATTTCTTTCAAAGCCATAGTAAAGATCATATTCGCCACCGGGTCATAGAATTGGAAGCATACGAGGTGAGTCGTGGGGGAAGTGCTACGTCTAGTATAGGGGCTCTTCATAACCTCCTCGTTTAGGAATGTTACCATGCCTCCACTGAAATATGGATAATTGACGTTAATGCATGCTCTAGTCATCTCTATTCCTCCCTTTTCCATCTGTCCTGCAACCTTGGAGTTTCTTTCCCACCAAAGAACCCCTCCAACTCCTCTCCTGACCCCTGTACACCAATTTTGATCCCTCCCATCTCCTCGACCTTCGTCGTCTTCATTGTTGGGTGCATCTATTTGTGATTTTAAGGACACCTCTATTCGATCCTTGGAAGTGAAATAATTGAGAGAGAAGACTTCTCCCCCCAGCTCTTTTTGTCAAATTGATATTTCCAGAATAATAATAGTCGTTCATCTTCAATGGTCCTGCTCAATCCACTAGTTTTGGTCCTATCTAACTGTTACAATTACTCTGGCCCAGCTTTTCCTGGGAAACTCATTTAGTTTCCTCTTCATAGGGTATATATTTTTCCCTCTGCAACCTTCTCTGGTGCCTCAGGGAAACGAATGTCTATGCATATCTGTTTGTACTCTATTTTTGTTACAATAATGTAAATCATTTGCCAAAAGAAACATAAATAAATATAAATTATTATAAAATAAACAAATATAAAATTATTTTAATAAAATTATTATAAAATAATTAAATATAAATTATTTTAATTCTAGATATTAAAACCATTACTGCTAAATATTTATACATTCTAAAATTAATATAGATTTATACTTGTCTGTTAGGTAGTTTACTTAGTAAGTCTATATTGTTAAAGTTATGTAGTCTACTTAATAAGTCTATATTGTGAAGTTATGTGAGTAATTGAAAATATGTTCAATCCACAAAGTAATTAACCTATGTGTTTTCTATTGTACGGGTGGGAATCTTCGAATCTAACCTAATTGATCTAATTGAAATGGTTAGAATCCATACATGCAAGCAAGTATGAGGCTAACCTAATTAATATTCCTTCAATTAACAAAAAAAATAAAAATACACTCATAATAAATATTTCCAAAATATAAATCAATATAACATTGCTTTCAAATTATAAAATCATTTGAGGCACTTTTATTTTGCAAAAAAAAAAGTTCAATCAATAATGACATTGTAACATCCATTGAAATACAGTAAGGGATCTAGTGATTAAGAATTGTATGAAGGTGAATCCAACTTAAAACTTGGTGGAACTGGTAAAGCCATGAATGAATGAACTGGGTAGATGGGAATTCATCAAAACATTTTTCTCTAACAAGAGAGAATTGTGTCCAACACCTGTTTGCTTATAACAACCTTATGGTTTTCAAATTATAGGAAGCACAACAATTGACCCCGCCACCTCTACCTTGGATGATTAAACCCCACATATATGTACTTCCTTCTTCTTGCTCTCCTTCAACTAATCCTCTACTACTATAACGACTAGCACTACAGTATTTGCATTTCCAGTAAGAATTCAACTTATGTTCATAGATCATTCCATTTAAAAAAATACATGCTATATAATTTCTAAGCATATCCTAGCTCTCTTGTTCTCCTCCTCCAATATAAGTTGCGGGTACTTTCTGAAATACTTGTAGGTACTTGCCATGGAAAATTTTAGGGGCTAATATTTGCAAGTGGGCTAATTTTCCATGATTTTTCCAAAAAAAAGTTTCACCAATTTCCATTTTTTATAAAAATGATTCTCCTAAATTTTACAATATAAATTTATTTTGCCTTTAAAACCAACAACATTATATAGAGAGTATATATAAAATCAATAAAAATTTAATAAATTTTACAAATACATTAATAAACATTTATAGTTGGGATATTAGGGGCTAGCTAGATTCGCCAATGTTTTTAAACTTCAAGATGATTTTCCATCTTTAAAATTTTTCGTGGTACTTGCTATCCCTCTCTGAAATAATGGTCTAAGATAACCCAAAATGAACTCACACATGCTTGAAGAAACCTTTAGCAATGCCTTTGGCTATGATGCTCTTCTTTTATAATGCTAGAATGGTCTTCTTAGAGGACTGCAATTTTCCCTGGTACTTTCTATCCTTGTCTGAAATAATGGTCTAAGATAACCCAAAATGAACTCACACATGCTTAAAGAAGACTTTAGCAATGACTTTGGCTATGATACTCTTCTTTTATAATGATAGAATGGTCTTCTTAGAGGACTGATCGACAACCACAAACACATAATCATTGGGTAAACCTAACATGTAATCCATGGAGACTAACTCCTAAAAATTGTCAGCAATACTAACTAGCATACCTTTTCTATATCTCATCTTCTTGTTTTATCATAAAATAAAAACATTTCTTTCTCTATCTCATCTTCTTATTTTATTATAAAATAAAAACTATGATAAAATTATTTCTTAAATTAAAATTTTAATAGCATAATTTTAAAAAATAGTAAACTTTAACGTAAACAACTTCAATTTAATTTTTTTCTATGTTAAGCTACCTCTATTATATCATAGAGAACATAAAATTACAGGTCTCTTCTTGTGGATTTGACGAGTCCAATCCAGAGGGACGTTTCAAGAGTTTTCCACCAAAAGTTGGATTGCCCCAGTCAGGGAAACCAGTCCTTAAAAACCAGAGAGTAACTGCTGCCCGAAGTGGGAAACCAGCAGATTTAGTTATCAAAATAGAACACAAGTCACATAGCAGACAATTCCTAAACATGAGCATGCTCATGAGAATTAAAAAACTGAACCTAAGGAGAACCTGCATTGTTGTTGTTGGAGGTGGGAACTTCTTCTTCAATTTTGCACACGTAGCCCCCATCCTCCGTCTCCTTGCTCAGTGCGTGGCAGGAGGGTCGAGGACGTGACGATGCTGGGATGTTGAGACTGGTTGCGGAGGCAGCAAGCAGCCTAGACTGATCCGTGTTGCCTTCGTCTTCCTGGTCAGAGCTGCTACCAACGCCATTGTCGAAGTTGTCACTCGAATCTTTGCCTCCACTGGAGGCGCCTTGCACAGGGAGGGGCTTCATCTTATGGGGGATGAAGGCAGGCTTAGGGGGAATGGTGGATTTGCACGCCTTTTCTTGCTGTGGGAGATGGAGGGAAGCGATGTAGGGGCAGGGAGTTGCAGGGAGAGCTGGGCGTTCAAATTAACAGGGGGGTGCTATCAAGCTCATTCCAGCCGAAGAAAAGGTTCAGGTCGCGGCCCTAGGAGAGCGGAAACAGAGGATGGGAAGGCTGGCCATGCCCCCCAGCTCTTTTGCACCTCATTTTTTGTCGTCGAGGCATAATTTTCCAAGGAGCCAAGTTGCTGGACCAGGTGGGGGCCGAAGCAAGCTCCGGAGAAGAGCAGCTTCTAGAATGAAGGCTGGGCCTGGTCGAAAGAGGACCTTGCACCAGAGACAGAGGAAGAAATACAGACAGATGCACTGAAAGCAGGCGGCAGGGCCAAAGTGAGGACGAGAGGGCGGAGGTGACGGGCTTAATGGCCATGGCAAGTAGCGTAAATGTAATGTAGGGCTGGTACGTCGAAGAGAGGGTGGCGGAGGTTGAGTTAATGGCTCCCTCACGCCAATCTTTAAGATGGTCCTTCTTGCCAGAAGTGGTCACGTGGAGCAGCCAAGTGTCTCTCCACATGGCTGCCTGGTGGCTCACTCTTTCACTAGAGAGCACCCGCATGCGGGGTAAACAACTTCAACTTTAACAATAACTTTTAATATTACATATTTATTTTTAAAATCATTTATAACATATCTTACATATTTACTTTTAAATCTATTCTTAACCATTGTAGTAATAATAACCCTACATTATTTATGAGAAATAAAAAAATATTAACCCCAAAAATGTTGTCATTAGATATGCTTCAATCAACAACCAAGTGATTGGCATTGTGATGCTTAACATTTTAGTTTAGCCTTAATTTTTTTTATTTTTTTACCACTTACCCTTGATTACTTGTAAATAGAATTTATATATATGTAATATTAATAAATAAAATTGAGAAAACAATTAAAAAAAAATACAATTATATGAAATTATTATAATATAAATTATCATAAAATAAATAAATATAAATTATTTCAATAAAATTATAATAAAATAAATAAATGTAAATCATCTAAAAATTAAAATAATATTATAAAATAAAAGATATAAATTATCATAAATAGATAAATATAAAGTTATTACAAAATAAATAAATATTTAGTATTTTAATTTTAAAATATTAAAAAACATTGTAGTTAAATATTTATAGAATTTAAAATTAATAAAAATTTATACATATAAATAAAAATGTATTCTTATCTTTTGGGTAGTTTACTTGATTAGTTCATATTATGTAAAATTATTTTTGGGTTATTTTTAAATCTATTCTTAATTATTGTAGTAATAATAGCTCTACATTATTTATGAGAAATAAAAAAAGATTAACCCCAAAAATGTTTTCATTAGATATGCTTCAATCAACAACCAAGTGATTGGCATTGTGATGCTTAACATTTTAGTTTAGCCTTAATTTTTTTATTTTTTTACTACTTACCCTTGATTACTTGTAAATAGAATTTTTATATATGTAATATTAATAAATAAAATTGAGAAAACAATTAAAAAAATACAATTATATGAAATTATTATAATATAAATTATCATAAAATAAATAAATATAAATTATTTCAATAAAATTATAATAAAATAAATAAATATAAATAATCTAAAAATTAAAATAATATTATAAAATAAAATATATAAATTATCATAAATAGAAAAATATAAAATTATTACAAAATAAATAAATAAATATTTATTATTTTAATTTTAAAATATTAAAAATCATTGTAATTAAATATTTATAGAATTTAAAATTAATAAAAATTTATACATATAAATAAAAATTTATTCTTATCTTTTGGGTAGTTTACTTGATTAGTTCATATTATGTAAAGTTATTTTTTGGGTAGTTTACTTGATAAGACCATATCATGTAAATTTATGGGAACACTTAAAAATCTATGTTTTATTGTCAAATTAACTAGTTTATATATTTAGTCTATAGTTCAGTGATTGGAATTGACGGTCATATATGAACCTAACTTAATTGTAGTTGTGGGAATCTACACATGCAAGAAAATATGAGCCTAACGTAATTGACATTCCTAACTCCCCCCCACCCACCCACCAACCAAAATATATATATATATATATATATATATATACTCAATAAAATATTCCCATCCTCCTCCATGCGTTCCTTCCTATTCTTACTCCTAATTCTTCCTCTTCCCATTCTTATTTCCCTCTTTTCTCCTCGTTCTCCTTTTACCCTTCCTCCTCTGTCTTCCTATTTTCTTCTCTACCTCTTCTTTTTCTTCTTCTCCTTTCCCCGTCTCTCTTCTTTTCTCCCTTTGTTCTCATACTCCCTTTCCCTTTTCCTTCTCTTATTTCCTTATTTATTAAGGATAATACAAGTTTACCTCTTGTTTTCCATCTTCTTTCATTCATCTTTTTTCCTTCTTATCCTCTTTGTCTTATTTTTCCCTCTTCTTTTCTCTTTTCCTTCATCTCTTTTCTTCTCCCCCTCTTTTCTCTCTTCAAAAAATTATGCACACTTATATCATGACATCTTCTTCTATTGCAATAAAATGACTTTTTTTTCCATATATATATATATATAATTAATTTTAATTTTAATATTATATTATATATTAAAAAACCAGAAAAGACAAAAAACTTTAACTTAAACCAATCTTACATATTTGATTTTAAATCTATCCATAACATATGTGGTTAGCATTGTGATTCTCACTTAACATTTTATTTAATTCTTATTCCATTCATAATATATATTACATATATGTGGAAGGAACTTAGCTCACTTCTTATTCATACAAAGTTACCTAAGAAACATATGTTACATATTCACTTTTAAAAATATTTTTAATAGTTTTAGTAATAAAGTCATATTCTTAATAGTTTTAGTAATAAAGTCATATATTGTTTATGGGAAATAAGAAACTATTAATTTCTAAAATGTTATCAATACATATGCATGAACTAACAACTAAGTGATTGGAATGGTGATGCTCACTTAACATTTTATTTAAGTTTTTATTCCATTCATAACATATTTCACATATTTATTTCTAAAAATATTCTTAACAGTTTTAAGAATATGGGAAGAAAATATTAACTCCTAAAGTGTACATGAACCAATAACTAAGTGATTGGAATTGTGATGTCCATTTAATATTTTAGTTAAGTTTTATTTTGTGATTATCTTTTTTATTACTTGTAGATATAATTTTTATATATTTATATTGTCATATATGTAACATTAATATGTAAAATAAGATTTTTGTAAGTAAAGTTATATATATATATATATATATATATATATATATATATATATATATATATATATATATATATATATATATATATATATATATATATATATATAATTTTTTCTGTCAAAACTATATTTATATTATCATTTCAAAATATACAAAATACAATGACCAATAATCTCACAACCATTCAAAAATTATTAATATCTGAAATTAGTTTTATTATTATTATTATAAAAATAAAAATAAAAATAAAAAATAACATATCATATTTATAAAATAATAAAATAATAAACTATAGAATTATTTTAATAAAATATATAAAATTATTGTAAAATAAATAAATATACACTATATTAATTTTAAATATTAATATTAATTTTAAATATTAAAGTTATTATTGATAAATATTTGTATTCAAAATAATATAAATTTACATTTTTTTTTAAAGTTTACTTGATAAGTATATATATCATATCAAGTTATATGAAGAAAGCTATTTGTTTTTTTAAGTTTACTTGTTAGGTCTATATCATATCAAGTTATATGAATAAAGCTATGTGAATGATTAAAATCTATGTTTAATCCTTAGACTAAGGATACCTTTGTGTCATTTGCAATGAGTGGTCTGAATTTACACCCAAATATAAACCTAATTTAATTGCAATGGTCAGAATCCATGCATGTATACAAGAAAGTAGGAGCCTAACTTGCCAGAATCCATGCATGCATACAAGCAAGTAGGAGCCTAACTTGCCATTAAGCCCAACAATATAAATTTACACTCAATGAAATATTTCCAAAATACAAATCAATATACCATTACTTTCCAGGTATCAAATCATCTGAGGGAACTTTATTTTGCCAAAAAAAAAATTCAATCAATAATGACATTATAACATCCATTGAATACTGTAAGGGATCCAGCGAATGGTGGATCCAACTTCAGACCTGCTGGGACTGGAAAAGCCATGAACGAATGAACTGGGTGGATGGGCATTCACCAAAGCATTTTGCTTTGACAAGAGAGAACTGTGTCCAGCACCCATTTTCTGATACAAATCTTGTGGTTTTCAAAATATAGGAAGCACAACAACTGACCCCACCACTTCTACCTCGGATGATCAAACCCCACATATCTGTACTTCCTTATTCTTGCTCTCCTTCTCCTGATCCTCTCTTGCCATAACCATGAACACTGCAGTATTTTCATTTGCAGTCAGAATTCAACTTCTGTACATAGATCATTCCATCTGGACCAATATGTGCTATGTAATTTCTAAGCATGCCCCAGCTCTCCTCTGCTCTTCCTTTCTGGGAAATATAAGTTGCAGGTACTTTCTGCCATCTCCCTTGCAATGGAGATTTTTTGTTGAACACATAATGTAGAAAAGGGGCATCCTGTATATGATTCACAATCTGCCAACAATTTATAGAACTCAATAAAATCATTTACAGTACAATGGATATAAATAATAATAAATTTATATTTTTGAGTATTTTGATGGATAGAAAATTAGTTAGTCCTTTTGTTGTCTTTGGTTTGGTTTCCTTGTGATAGACTCTAACAATAAACCAACAAAAAAAAAAATGATCTCTATATGTCAATGTTTAATCTTAATTAACCAAAAACAAAACAGACCACCCTAAAGAAGAAACAATTAAATTCAAAATATTGTGCCCAGTGGGAGGAGGAGGAGAAAATCTGTTTGCAGGGGCTGAGAAAGAAGAGCTGAGCATGGATCTAGACTGTAACTTCCTTGGTGGGTCATGGGATTTCTGGTTGCAGCAGACTAAGGGTACATCAATCATGACTTTCTTCCCTGATGGAATTAATGGCAACCTGCAGGCTTTGGTTATGCTTATGCATGAACTTCCTGATTGCATTCTGGAGCTTGAACTCTGAGTACTGAGATGGAAATGGCAGTTGTGAATAGATTCAGTGCACTGTGAGGCCATCAATACAACTCTGGATTTGGATTTGTTACAGCAATTCTTGATTGGCAGAGCTTATAGATTCTTTGTGGCAAACTAAATATCATGGTGTATCAAGAAGATGAAGCAATTGGGAGGAGACAGTCAGATGAGGGTGCAGTCTGTACACCAAACAAATGGTTCTCCTCCCTTCTTACTCATGAAGCCTTTGACAGCGTGGACAAACTAAACATATAAATGAATTAAAAAAAGTGGATTTGATTAAGTGTATTTGACACGTTGGCTGAGTAGCGTCCATATGGCCTTATGAGAATGTCTCGTGTTCATCAAACAGTGTGTACAACTGGACCAACAGAGGAGGAAGCAAGCAGCCAGAGCGATACTTCCGTGGCAGACTTTGGATTTGCTCGTGTTGGCGCAATAAATCATTCATGGCTCAGCTTCTCAACAAGCTTGCTTGCTGCTCACAGGCAGACTTGGCCTTGCTTAGTGTCTCCTTTATCTTCTCAACACCGCTCTATGTGAACTCAGCGATGAACCCATACACGAACCTACTCCCAAATTCACGCAAATAACGGCCTTCTTCGCGGCTTCCCTTCGCCTTTAACGGCCTTGGCGTCCCTCAATGCTTTGGCGAACTTCTGGCGAACTTCTAATGAACTTTCGAGAGTATGAGAAGATAAACAGTGTCTAAGAAGCAATAAAAAATGCACAGAGTAATAGTACTTAATGATGCAGAACAAATGAACTTTCTCTCTTTATTACTTTCAGAATGATTTTACAATCAGATTACAGACTTATGGATTCAGATCTCCTTATCAGAGATTGACTGTAAATGGCATTTACCGGACTTATGCTACCCAAAATTGAGCGAGCGATACCGGAGGCTTCCTGGCCAAATTACAGACTCTGTCTCAGAGCGTATAACACACAAACATATATAAACAGACTCAATCTAAAGAACTGGCCACTTTAGGTTCTTGCCTATCACATGAATAGACACGCAGGCTTCTCAGTTCTCCTATGGACTGTGAGTCAAGACTCCGTGATGCAAGCAGATTGCAAGATTTGCGCAGATGCAGAGCAGGGAGCGATAACTCGGACTCAAACACACAAATGCAAAAACTAAAACTCCAAATGCCTATCTCAAATGCCGATGCCTTCGAATGAGCCTAACCCTTCCTTATATAGGATGAAAGGGGGGACAAACATTCCTGTAGATCATCAGATTATTGACACTTGGAAGGCGGATCATTGTTTTTGGGTAACACATAACGTGACATCCGCACGGAGATCCGACCTTCTGAGAAACACATGTGAAAGTGGGTGAAAGATACACTGTGGATACCTTTAAGTACAAGGCCCACGAGGAAACAGAATAATTATCTACAGAGAGGATACTTTTCAGACAGGTGAAAAGCCCTCGAGAAAAGCTTTGTCACTATAGGCCCGTGACTAGGTATCATTATTACACAGGGAAAGCCTTTTTAGTGGGGCTCCCGAGGACCACTTGTACTGGTTGTTGCAGCTGCTGCAGGCGGATCTAAGATTGTGGCATTAACATATCTGATCTTCCTGTAGAATTCATCATCCCACACCTTAGTTTAGATACGCTGAACGATCATGGGCTTATTGAGGATGATTTGATGCTTGATCTTAGTCATCACCAACCATTGGTGATGCATTTCCATATATGACTTTAAAATAGGATTCCTCATTTTTAGTTCAAGTCCTATAATTTCTCCTACAGTTTGACATGGATAATGGAAACATTCTCCAGCTGGACTTTGTAGGCATTCAGTGCATTGACCATGAAAATAGGCCTCATAATAGTATGGGTCCATACTGAATGGACTTACGCCATAATGAAACCACCAGTCTTCTAGCCAAGGTGCAGCTGGTTCTCTTGAATTGATCCATGTAGGAGAGAACTTAAGCTTGGTATAGTGGGTTTCTTCTCTTCCATCTTTATTTAGTAAATCCCACCATAATCTCTTATAACCTGCAAAATCATAAACAGTGTCAGGAAAAATGATATTAGGATTGTTTTCTGGCCATGTTTGAAATCTGCCGCCTGTATATTGGCCAGGGTTCCTTGTTCTGTTTATGTTGTATGACTTGTAATAGACTCTTGTTCTATCTCCGCCACCAGTACATATGACAGAGATGTCCCAAAAGTCTTGTGAGAGTGACCTTTCAGCTTCATGGGAAGCCACCATGCTGTGTGAATACATCATTTCATGTATCCACCGACTTCCTTTAGGGTACACCCTACTTTCAGGTACAAAGTGCTGGATATCATTGTGATTCTGTATATTTGCATCGAGCACTTGTGTATTTCGGAGTTGCCACGTAGGACTCCATTTCTCTTGGTAGGCCGGTCATGATTCTTCATCTGAAATATACTTTAACTGTTCTCTTTGACGGGCTTGGTCCCATTCTGTGATAATGACCATAACATGTGGCAATTTTTCAGGGTCATCAATCTGTTCTTGATGCTGGATAAATTATCTACTGAGAAAATCTGGAAAACAATTTTCAGAGCCCTTAATATGTTCAACTTTAAAATCAAAATAAGCAAATAAGGCTTGCTATCTTGCAAACTTTGCATCTTCTGGACTCTTGATGGTCTTGGTAATTACTTTTGCCAGTGCTTTAGCATCTGTTCTCAGCAAGAAATGAACATTGGCCAAGTGAATAGAAAACTTACTTATGCAGTTCCAGGCTGCTTTCACTTCCTTTTCAATAGGAGCATAATTCAATTCTGCTTTGCTCCAGATTCCTGAAACAAACTGCACAACCTGTTCTTGCTCTTTCGGACTTTCTTCACTTGGCTTCTGCTTTAACACACCTCCCCAACCGATGTTGCTTGCGTCTGTTTCAACGATTTTAAAAGCATTATCATCAACAACATAAAGAATAGGGAGATTACGAACCTTGGCTTTTATCTCCTTGACTGCTTGTGTGTGTGCTTCTGTCCAAGGTTTCAGATTCTTTCTGAGTCTCTAGTTGAGCAGAGACCTGTCAATGGCACATGCAGGATAAAAATTGCTCACATAATTTAAGCATCCCAAAAATCTCTGCAACTGAGTTTTGTCAAGGATGACATCAGCAAACTTATCAGCAAACTCAAGTACATGATTCTGTAGAGCAATTTGTCCATTCTCAATTTGGTGCCCTAAAAACTTGATTTTGGTTTGGCACAACTCCATCTTCTTTTTGCTTAAAACCAAACCATTTCTCTGGACCAACTTCATGAAGATCTTCAGGTGTCTGAAGTGGTCTTGTAAGTTCTTGGAAAAAATGAACAGATCATCTATATAGGCAAGTAACCATTCAACATAGGGCCTAAAGATAGAATCCATTACCTTCTGAAATTTTGAAGGTGCATGCTTTAACCTGAATGGCATTACATTCCATTCATAATGCCCATGAGGAACATTGAATGTTGTCTTCCATTTATCATGTTCTGCAACTGCAACTTGCCAGAATCCAGACTTTAAATCAAACTTAGAGAATATCTTGGCTCCATGTATCCGACGCATGAGATCTCCTTTGTGAGGAATCGGATATGTATCATCTGCTAGAACAGAATTTAGAGGCTTGTAATTTATCACGAGTCTGGGGACTCCTCTAATCTGTTCACTCCTTTTGTTAACATAGAATCCATAATAGTTCCAAGGGCTGCTGGATTCTCTTATCAATCTTCTCTGCAGAAGCTGATCAATTTCTTTCTGGCAGAGCTGCCTGTATTCTGCTGACATTGAAATAACTCTTCTTTTGCATGGTTTGCCCTCATATACCTCTTTGTAGGGCAATTCAATACAATGCTGTTTCCTATGCCAGAAAGCATTCGACTCTTTTGAACAGCATGTCTTTTCAAATTCTTCTTTTAGTTCAGAAATTTGTTTCTAAACTTGTGGAGAACTCAACTAGTCTTCAATCCTGATTATACTTTTGTGATCTTTGAGTTCTTCCAAGCTTTGCACTGCTTTTTGAAGTTTCTGTTCTTTTTCTTGTATGGCCTGAACCATGGTTGAGACTCTGGTATTTGATACATAGGGAATTTCAATTCTTTCCCCAGAGACTGTGATAAACATTCCTGCAGAGTTGTCAGGAAATCTGAGCGAACCATGGGGCTCAACTGCTGCTAAGAATATATTCCCCAATATACAATCAACTGGAATGTCAGCAATTGCAAATGAGAGCTTAACACATTTTGAATCAAAACAAACAGCAGCTTTAGAAACTTAAAATTCTAAATTTTTCTTTCCTAATCCCAAAACCTTTCTCTTTGCAGTAGTCCAATATTTTGAAGGGATTATTTTCTTGGAAAGAATATTAATATCTGCACCAGAATCAATTAGTGCAGTGACATTATACACTCTGCCTGCAACACATATTTTTACTTCAATGTGGTGTTGCTGGTACTGTACTGCCAAAACTTTCATGTCATTTATTTCTCTGAAACCAACAGAATCATCAAATTTGCCTCTCGTAAAACCTTACCTCTCGGGTCTTGGTTCGTGAGTGTAATGTATAATTGACATGTCTCCCTCAGACAGATGAAGGTTGTTGAACCGGTCCCACCTTCCCCCACCGTGAACTTTGGTTTAATAGGGGCGCACTTCGCTTTCATGGCAGAGATTTCAGATTTTGTGGTGTGTATCTCCCTACTCACCTCCCCCAAAGTGAGTGTGCGAACTTTGCTACTGTTTTGTTGGAGATACGATTTGGTGTTTCTTTCGTAAGAATAATCAACAAAGTTTGGCTTCTTACCAGAGGAGGAACTGGACGGACCAGTACTGTGCTGCATATAGGCTTTGAGCATTGCCGCTTTAAGGTCGCCTTCCTCAAGGGCACGGATTTGAGAAAACAACTTCATTTCATCTTCATCAAGCTGTGCCATGAGGACTTTGAGCTTTGGCTCTGGCTCTTCTGGGGGAGAGTCATCTGAAGAATAGTCTGACTCAGAATCGGAACATTCACAGTTGTCTAGGTCAGAACATTGACAATACATGTGGACTTCTTCATCAAAAGAGGCAGAGGAATAGGAAGAAGAAGACTCAGCAGAGGATTCAACAACATGTTGTTGAATACGAAGGGCTTGAGAGCGATTGTGACAATCTGCTGTTTTATGGAAGGAGGAATGACAATGAGCACATCTGGGTTCAGTTTTGACAGTGGTACTGGCAGATGGCTATTTATTTTTCTGAGACTTTTTACCTAGACCCCTTTTTGACTCTAAGGCTGTTGGACAGATATTGGAGGTATGACCAGCTTGCCCACATAACCAACAGACTACTTCATTCATTCGAGCTACCTTGGTATCATGAGGACGGATGTCATGGGGCTGATAATAATGGGTCTTAGGAGTATACTTGTAGTACCCTTTCCTTCCTTTGTGCTGTCTTCTTTCTTTTGGTTTTCTGAGCTCTCGTCTTTTTCCTGAGCTCAGTCTGTAAGTAGAGGCTCGGCTTTGCTTTTGAGCATTCTTTGCTAGTCTCTTGTGCTTTCTGCGTTTAACCAAAGGATCATCAACTGTTATTCCATATCTACTGCAGAAAGATTTAGTACCAGGAAGTCTATTTAATTTATCTATAGACTTTTGCATCTTTGAGCTGGTACAAAGAGAAATCAAAACTTTAGTAATAATACTATAAAAATCTCCCCAAAGATAAACTTCCATTGGCAAGGGGAAAGCATCTTACATTTTCAGAATGTCTACCAGCTTGGATGGTAGAGCTGCAAGATAAACTTGTTTCCACAATATGTTCTTGGGATCTTTTACCAAGAATATTCTTTCTATCCAATATATGTAGAAATCCTCAAATTGATTTATATTATTACACTTTAGATTCATTAAGATAAGTTCATTCTTATCTGTAAGTGCAAATTCTGCTCCACAAAATGCTCTTGGATAAGTGCAGTGAGTGCACCAATCATATTATTCTGTGGAGTGCCATCATCATTAAAAATTTATATATCCTTGTTCATCTTTGAGCACTTCTTGCTCCATTTTGGCAATCATAACAGGAGATGATTCCAATTCCCACCATCTTGCTAAAGTACCTGTAAAACAAGCAATGAGAGTTTTGCAGGCTTGCACTTCACTCTTGCCCTCAACACACATCAACTTATATTCAACAATCATCTGGTCAAGAACCTGTCTGATTTGTGCTGCAGAGAGGCCATCAATGTTCCATTCCTTATGACTCCCTTCATGAAAAGTATCTCTAGCTGGGAGTCTACTAGCTCCATACAAGTCAGGGGCTGCAGGCCTTGTGAACTGAGGCTCTAAGGGCTCATAGATGGGGAATGCATGTTTTTCAGAGTCTGACTCTTCAGGTTTTGGTAATAGTTATTCTTTCGCATTTTTCCGTTTAGACTCCGCATCGCCGGGATGGCTTGACAATTTCTTTAGGAAAGAGATAAGGAAACTTAGACACTGGACTGCTAAGTTCATGAGTATGGATGCTCTTTCCTTTAGTCAAAAATGTTGTCGGAATCGGCTTTTCCGACTTCCACTTCTTCAAACTCAACCTCGTTCAACTTGTCGATGTATTAGAAACTGACTGTCGTGTAGAGAAACCTTGTTCAACTATACAGTTCTCTACATCTTCAAATTTTTTAACTGAATTTTCTGAAATATGTCTAATTACAGATAAATCACACTGTATTGAATTCAAAACATTATTTACATCATTTATGGACACTTGAACACTATCAATCTGATCTTTAACCAGGGAAGTCTTTGCTACATTCTTCTCAAGACCAGTGAGAGCAGTGTTTGTCCAATTTACCTGCTCACTGACCTTCTGAACTCTACCCTCAATCCCGACTGCTGCAATATCTCTCTGAACCAGAGGATATGCATTTGCTTGATTCTGTCCTTCACCTAGGACAATGCTCTTAAAGGGAGGATATGAGGTGGAGGTCTCAATCTTACTGCCGTCTGGTCCTTGCCAGGCATGTGAAGAAGAGGCTACAGTGTCTGCCATTAAAACTACATCTTCTTCCATTTTCTTCTTCCAGGAATAAAATGAAATCCATACATTTTTCTCTTCCATGTATGCTTTCCATTCTTCTGCCATTTTTCTTTTCTCTTTTCTTGGAAAGACTCTTGCGAACTCATCAGCCTGTGGATGGGTAAACAGATCCCAATTAATCATCTACTTCATCCACTGAGCAGGGATCTGGTGTTTAGGACAGCCATCCATGAAAGTATAAAACTTTTGGATCTCAGGGACTGATGGTTTTTTGACACCTGGGGGCATATCCTTGAATTTGCATTCTGGGATCAGCTTGTTAGCTTGTTCAATATAGCCAAGTCCATATTTAGGACTGTTTGCAGGTCTCATGTTTGCAAAAATTGCTGTGAGTCTTGGATCTTCATTCTCAAGAGTGGGCGCAAGGTGCATCATAAGAACATGCTCATCCTCATGTGGAAATGGAATGTCTGAGCACTTAGGATTAGGACAAGGGTTAGATGAAGTAGCTGGAGGGGCTTCACCAGTCCTAACATTATGATTCTTATGAAGAACAACATAGGCTAGACTCTGTAAATTGACTTGTTGGCTACACTGAGGACATATAACGCTTAAGGGTTGGAAATTTACAATCTGAGCATACTCAAACAAAGCAACATGACTACAATTTGAAACAATGGAACTACAACTTGTATCTGTACAATCTAGAGCTATATACCTGGGAGACTTTTTAAATTCTGTCTCAATCCTGTGTCTGTCAATGGTTGACCTTCTGGGGAATGACAGAGTGGTTGAGGATTGGTTTTCTGTGATGTTGGCAGAGGTGATTTTCTATACAGAGAGTGGTCTGGGGTTTGGCACTGTCCAGTGTTCTGGGAAAGTCAAATATTCCCACTTAATGGCCTGATGTTCTATTTTCTGATTTTTGGGATCAGTCAGGACTACGACACTGGTTTTAGAATCTCTACTGGGTGCATGGAGGACTGCTGGAAACATAGTGGAGGTATGACGGAAACAACCCCAAAACTGAATGGCAATATTTTGTCTTTTCTTCCTCATATCAAATCCCATAGTTTGGATTTGAAGCTGCAGTATATCTGCCAAGGTTTCATCAGTGATTGACACTGAGAAGTTAGGGTAGCAATCAAACCACACCGGTCCATTTGACAATGGAGCAACTATTCCTCCAATCAAGGAATCTGTATATTTATTATGTGTTAGATCCCTTACAGTAGCTAACACATATGCATCAACACCCGGATGTACAAGTGCATGAATACCAACTCTCACACAACCCAAATGCAAAAATTGGGTTCCTAGTTTTCTTGCTTCAGCTTGGAGCTCCTTTGGATTTAAAATAGGAATTAACTGTACACGATATGAATTTTCTTCTATAGAGCTGACCGACTCTTTTATTGTGATTCTAGTGGCAGCCTTGAGATGCCAGACACCTAGGTCACTATATACTTGGGAGGCGGATATTCTGGGCAAAACCCAACTGGCTTGGGGCTCAACCTCCTCATATAAATGATCAGACTCATTTATTAGTCTACTACTGCTACTAGCAAACATATATCTGAGAGGCTTTTGTTTAGCTCTATCTTTCTCCTCTAATTCTCTGAAAGAGACTGATTTAGACATAGATGAATCCATATGCCTAAGTAATTCCTAAAATACCAAAGGAGATAATGGACGGGTGAAGTCATAAGTCATGCTTTTCTTACAAAAAGCTGAATTTTCGAGGGAGGAGATATTTAAAAAGGAGTTATTTAATGAGCCGGAGGAATTGCTTTTATGGTTAAAATTGTAGGAAATTTTTTTTTAAGAAATCTTAGAGTGTTTGAATCATGATTTTGATGGTGGAAATGGATTAAGCACCATCAAAAACCTCTAAAGCACCCAAAATATGAAAGTTCGATAGTTATAATGTGGATTTACAAAATTCCCTGCAAAATTTTCTTAAAATTTTATCGGAATTTCCATGATTTTGGGCGAAAAAGCAATCTAGTTGGACTAATACTTAAAAATAAAAAGTTATTTCAATATTGTTTTGAAAAAAAAAAATCATAGTTATCTTAAATTGGGTTTCGAAAGGCTGCTTCGATTTTACAATTGGTTTTCATTTTCAACTTTAAATTTTAATGAAAATTAAATTTTATATAAATTAACTAATTTATATTTTATAGATAATCAATATGTGAAATATAATATATATGATTTTGTTATTTTATTATTTAACAAAAACTTTTTGTAATTATATATTTATTATTTTATTTAATTTTATTATTTAATAATTTTTTTTGCAAATATATAGGTTATCTTAACCATTATGTTAATAAAAAATTAATTAATACTCATCAACAACATATTTCATTTTTAATCATGTTTTATACAATTTGGTTCTAATTTCAAAGTTAATGGACCTAAATTTTACATAAATTAATTTATTAAATACAATATACTTATAAATAAATTTAGATTTTTATTGTAAAAAATCTTTTGGTAATAATCATATGCAATGGAACATTGTCGACGCATTTTGAACCAGCCAGTATGATTCATCATCAAGACTAGGTGAGAGATCAGATCAAGACATTAAGTTTAAATAGATGTAGAGAAGACTAAACTAGGCTTTAAGAAAACGACTAGTTTGACTTTTTTTATTTGTTTTTTTTGTTATAAAAAAATAAAAAAATAAAAAATTTAATTTAATAAAAATATCTATTTATTATTTTAATTATTTAATTAAAAAGTAAGGTAATTAACTAATACCTATCAACAAAATATTTCAAACTTTGTACTCAAAGGTTACCCATACACGAGGAATTTATTAGAATATAAAATATTAATAATTAAAAAAACAAATTATTTTAAAATAAATATATTAATCCTAAAGGTATATATGAATTTCATTGTATATATTTTTTCCTTTTTCAACTCAAAAACTTTAGTAAGTGTAGATGATTATACGTATATGTTTTATGAATAAGATGTCACACGTTAATCTCTTTTTCATATTGTTCGGGATCCTCTTTATTCATAGTGAAAATAATGATGGGTAATCTCCATCAATCACTTTTTGATGTTGAAAATGTAATATTCATAATTATAAAATAAATTATTTTAATATATTTATTTTAATATTTCAGATTTATATGAATTATATTGGTATGGTAAAGATTGTGATAGGTATGGTGATGATAGTGATATGTATACGTGATTTCTCTGTTTTATTAATAAGATGTTTTGCGTTAATTTATTTTTTATGTTTTTCAAATTTTTTTTAATATTTCAAATTTATATGAATTATATTGGGTATATATAATTTTTAGTATGGTGAAGATTGTGATATGTATGGTGATGATAGTGATATATATAAGTGATTTCTATGTTTTATTAATAAGATGCTTTATGTTATTTATTTATTTAATTTATTTAATTATGTTTTTTAAATTTTTTTTTAGTATTTCAGTTTTATATGAATTACATTGGGTATATATAATTTTTAGTATGGTGAAGATTGTAATATGTATGGCGATGATAGTGATATGTATAAGTGATTTCTATGTTTTATTAATAAGATGCTTTGTGTTAATTTCTTTTTTATGTTTTTCAAAACATTCTTTATTCACAGTGAAGATAGTGATATGTGTAACTATTACACTCTTGTATGAATAAGATGTTACACAGGAATCTAGGTTTATCAATTTTTTATAATTAGATAAAGAAGTTATATGTATGGTTGGAGGTTAGAGTTCTATGTAGTAATCAAACTTTCATGTGTAATTACTATATTCTTGTTTTATAAAATAAAATAAAATGTTACATGATCACCTAAAAGGATCAAAGTTTCATAATTAGATAGAGATGTCATATGAATGGTTAGAGTTTTATATGGTAATTAAACTTTCATCATTATATATGTTCTTCACTTTATGTATATATCACCATAATCAACACACAACTTTTTCATTAATTCAACATTGCCATCGCTTTTGTAGGAGAACATTTTGTCCCAAGCTCCAAGAAGCAAAATCTCCAATTTTTTTCTTAAAAAAGTATGTGCCTAGTTTGTGGGGTTATCTTCTCCATTTTAGTAGGGATTTTTTTATTTGTTTAATTGACTTATTTTATGGAAGTAAATACTCTTAAACAACTTTGTTGGAAGTAAATATCCCTAAATGACCTTATCCTATTTAGTCTTATGGACATATGTAGACTGAGACTAAAGAAATTTTAATGTCTAACATTATTAATAATAAACTTAGTTGATAGTTTCCTTTCACAACTAAAAGGACACTTCTCTGAGACTCACTTTTTCAAGGTGAAAATGGGGTTTAGTTCAATGATTAAGAATATGAAAGAACTCAAGGTGGTAGAAGGGGGAGGGATTCTCTTAAATCCTAAGGGAAACCAAGAAGTTAAGTATTTATGGGGACTTGGGAAGACGACAGACAATTTAGCTGAAATGTATGAGCTCTTGCTTGGGTTTCATTTGGTTAAAGAAAGAGAAATCTCTAAGATAAAAATCTTGGGATATTCCCTTCTCAATATTGAACATTTGCAAAGAGGATATCTTCCTAAGAATAATCACCTAAGACTTCTTCTCCAAAAAATTCTAAGTATTCTGGACTATTTTCATCACAAGACCTTCTATCACATCTTGAGAAGTCAAAATAAAGAACCAGATGCACAAGCAAAGCAGGCTTATCTTCTAGAAGTAGGATAGATCATTATTAATGGTATGTCAAGATGGAAATCTATTCCATGATTAATTCCTTCCATGTTCCTACTAATTTTATCATTGTTCGGGCCTATGGGTATGCCAAAAAGGGAAAGGAGAGATTTGAAGATATTAAGGAAAACAACCTTAATCACCCCCCACTTCCCCTCACATTGGCAGTTATATGGTATTTTTATTTTTATTTTTATTTTTTTCTGGGAATGCCAACATCGCTGAGGTGGTTGGTGGAGGGTGAGCATGCCATGCAAAACCCTTACAACACTTGCATGTGGCAAGTACAATCTCCAGACAGTACTGAAATCTAATCTTTGCCCTCGTACCATACTTCTTGAAGGCTTCAGTGTGGTGGGCGTTAATGGAATTCAATGCCGACAAGTTCCCTATTGTGTGGAAGCTTTTAGGTTTTACGATTAAATTCATGGATTTTGTTAAGGTGATGTGTATCCTTATTTCAAGAAGTCTATATTTGTATGAGATCCAAGTTAAATTTTCTTGGTGCAAGGGGGTAATTCAAGTTTAGGAAGGTTACTTTGCCTATGGCAGAAGGATAATTTATGGTAGTTGTCATGAGGATGAACCAAATAGTAGCAAGATATGGCAACTCTATGTTGTGAAGTGTGACTTGAATTGAAAATATAGAATAAAAGCCTTATGGTTGGCCCTGCTCGATTACAAACCCAAAATGACCTTTTTCTTGGCTAGGAGTTGTGAATTCTCCTCTTTTGGTTCTTCTTTGGTCTCTTAAGAGGTTCAGGGGGGGATTTCGGGGTCCTTCAAGCTGAAGTAGTAATCATATCCAGAGAATATTGGGCCCCTTTGCAGGCTCGAGCACTTCCAACCTTCCATACTTTGGACAATGGTGGTTCTGGCCTATCGAAGTGACTGCAAGGGAGTTTCCAAGCTAAATTCAGCTGCCTTATTCTTCAAAGGTACCTCTCCATATATATTGTTGTTAATTCATGAACTATATTTTTCTTGTTCAAGTTCTACTCTTCACATTCCTGTCAGTTTTTTTTGTGGCTCTCTACCTTTCTTCCTTCCTATTTGTTGTGCTGCTTATTCCTTGAGCACCTCAGTCCTCCCCTCACCTCGCCATCTACCTCTCTAAATACTCCTTCACTTATTGGCCTCTTAAATCCTTCTTTCCCCCTTGGTTCAAACTTTGGGCCTATCTAGCACTTGGTCCTTCTTGGATTTTTTCTCCCTTCCTTTGGCTAATCTCTCATGGAGCACAATGTGAATCCTTCAATTGCTTCAGGTTGACCAAGTTCCTACAATAAGTATCCACACCACCCTATCGAATATCAAGTCCAGAACTTGGACCTTCAATGGAAAAATCATTAGCAGTCAAACATAATCAATTTTTTTGTTAAAGAATTAAAAATGCTCAAAGCCTAAGTGAATCAACAGGAAGATGGAATTGATTCCATGTGATGCCAATTGGATGAGTTACAAATTCAGAGGATTGTCGGTGAGAAAAACAAAACTGCAATGAACACTTTTGTTGAGATTCAACAAGATGATGATCTTAGTGAAAATTAAGCACCTACACTAGGTGGGGCCCACAGAATATTTTTAGGTGTATGTCTATTTTTAGAATGTTGAGCAAGTTCTATTTATATCGAGAGTCTATTTTTAGAATGGTGAGAAAATTACATTTATAGATGAGATTCTATTTTTAGATGCATGTGCGAAGTCTATTTATAGATCGCATGTCTAAAAATAGAATGCATGTCGGTTATTATTATCTCTTAATAATAATTGGATAATAAATATTAATCTATTCTCTTGAAGCACTTTATTTCAGTTTAACCGTTGAAAACTGTACTAGCGAAAGGAATTTCGAGTTCTAAGGTTGGTTGGTGGGACATGCAAGTGGAATCAGTTGTAACTAAGTGATTCGAAGTTGTAATAGAGTTGGATGTGTAGTTATGTGAGTTGTAAAGTAGTTTAACTCAGTTAAGTGAGTTAAACTCAGTTGCGCTAGTCGTAACTAGTTGTAACTAAAGATACACTAGTGAGAGATCAGTGAATTAAATATTAAATTAATTCACATGGAGTGATCTCACATGCAACTAAATATTTACTACTGTTAACTACATGCATGTCAGATCCAGTGGAGACCCAGTTGAGAGATAGATGAAAGGGACAGTTTGACTATCTGTTATGACATTAGTGGGTGCACTCATGAAACCACACACACATTGGAGATTCCAATGAGGATTGCACAGTCAAGGCAAGGCAGTATCTCATTCATTCAGGGATTGTGATCAGTAGGGATTGTGCAGTGGAGGCAGGCTATCAGGAGGCAGTAAATTGATGCATGTATTCGCCAATTTTTGTATGATAGTGTGAGACGATTTTATATTGTACTGAGAGATCTTGGATTAGAGTTTTGTATGAGATTTTTTCATGATCCATGATATATACATAATATATGATAGTGGGGTTTTTAGCTTTATTATTTCCCGGTAAAAACGTCTGTGTTATGTGTGATTGATCTTTCTTCATGTGTTTGCAATTGGCAATTAAATTTCCATAAAGATTTTAGTAGAAGGATTTTGTATTTAATAGTGGCATATAATTGTTATATCAGGAGAATCCATGCAATACATAATTGTATTAAAATTTATACATGGCATCAGAGCAAAGAAGATTGCAATTTTGAATCAGTAGTTGAGTTTGTTGGTGGAAACAATTCGAATTTGCTGCAAGAATTTCTTGGTGCGGTAGTTGAGTAAACATTGAAATGGATTTCAATGGTTTGCGGCTAGAGTATGCACTCGAGGGAAACTCTAACTACATTGTATGGAAGGACAAGATGGAGGTGGTGCTTGAAGATAATGGCTTGAAGGAATTCATCGATAGTGATTTTCCTAAGCCCACTTTTGATGGATGCTACATTACTTGACGAATGTCAAAAGAAAGTAGCGAAGATGAGAAGGATTCTGTTGGAAGGTGTACGGGACCACATTGTTTCAAGCCTTTGTGGGAAAGCCACTCCATATGCTATGTGGAAGGCTTTGACGGATCTTTTCCAAAGCAGCAGCGACCATAGGAAATTTTCGCTGAAGGATAAACTCAAAAAGATCAATATGGAGAAGGGCGACAATATTCCCAAGTATCTCACAAAGTTTGTCCAATGTCGGGATGAACTGGGGAATGTGGGAATCACGGTTGCTGATGAAGATTTGGTGAGCTTGGCTCTCTTGGGACTTCCTAAGAGTTGGCATAGTTATCAAGGCTCTGTCAACGAATGGGAAAAACTTCCGGATTGGGAATGAATGTGGTCAGATCTAGTGCAGGAGGAGTTTAGGCGGAACACCAGAGATGACTCTTCATCAAAGAATGATGATGAAGAGGATTGTGCTTTGGCTGCAAAGGCAAGGAAAGGGAAGGGGAAGAAATTCCACTCAAAATCCTAGTCTAAAGGCAAGAAGCTGGATTTGTCCAAGGTGAAGTGTTTTCACTGTCATGAACATGGGCATCTCACCACTAACTGCCCATAGAAAAAGAAGAACAAGAACGCTGCTGAAGCTATAGCTGGTGAGGCCCTTGCCTCACAATTTGAACTTCATTTCTCTTTGATCGCATGCTTTGTATCAAGCGCAATGGGATCGGTGTGGTATCTTGATAATGGTGCTTCCTTCCACATGACGGGAGATAAGGAGCTTTTCAGTGACTTGGAGGAGAAAGATCTCTAGATGCATATAGAGATGGGCAATGATGGAAGTTACAGTGCGACCGACATTGGTACCATTACCTTTGAGAGGGAGTAAGGTAAACCGTTTCAATTGAAAGATGTTATGCATGTTCCAGGTCTGAAGAAAAAATTGGTCTTAGTCGCGATGTTGGAGGACAGAGGCTATGATGTTGTTTTTAGCGATGGAAAATCTTTCCTACGACATAAAACAACGCGTAAAGCCAAGATGATAGAGATTCGAGTCAAGAATCTCTACAATATGGAGGTAGAAGGCTGCGTTGCCATGATGGGAAAGGTAGAAAAAGTGGTGAGCCAGGATGAGGGTGAATAATGGCACATGGGATTGGGCCATGTTCATCATGGAGCTTTGAAAGTCATGCAACAAATATCTATTAGAATTCCAATGGGAACACTTACTCAGTTAGATCAGTGCAAGGGTTGCACCATGGGGAAGTATGCAAAGTCCACCTTTCATGAAAAGGAGAACTATGCTTCGGTGATCCTGGAGAGAGTTCACACAGATGTGTGTGGACCATTCTCGGTTGATTCAATAGAAAAACACAACTATTATGTTATTTTTATTGATGACTTTTATCGTAAATGCTAGATCTTCTTCATGCAGAAGAAGTATCAAACTTTCTCAAAGTTTTGTGAGTTTAAGGCATTGGTTGAGAAAGAGTCGGGGAAGCAAGTGAAGGCTCTGCGGAACGATAATGGTGGAGAATACATCTCGAATGAATTCAAAGACTTCTGTAGCAAAGAAGGAATTCGAAGAGAACTCATAGCGCCTCATAACCCACAACAAAATGGGGTCGTGGAGAGGAAGAACAAAACGATCGTGGGTGATGCATGAGCAATGCTGCATGATCAGGGCCTACTAATGCATTTGTGGGTGGAAGCATGCAACACTGCGGTTTATGTGCAAAACCGTTGTCCTCATAGAGTACTTGGCATGAGTACACCTAAAGAAGCTTTTACTGGTAAGAAACCAGATGTTTCTCACTTTAAGATTTTTGGCTCCTCTGTTTATATGCATGTTACCAAGAATTCCAGGAAGAAGCTGGAGTCGACTGCTGAAGTTGGGATATTTTTGGGGTACACAAAAACACCCCATAATTATCGTGTGTATTTTCCAAACAATCGAATCACTGTGGTGCGACGAGATATAAAATTCAATGAGGAGAAAGCCATGAAGTTGTCTCTTGAGAGGGAGCTGGACTTACCTACGGAGGAGGAAATTTTGGTTCCCAAAGACGAGTCTCTAGATGTGGATCAAGCACAGGAGGAGGTTCATGGAGTGGAGGATTCCACTCATGCAGAGCCAAACATAAAAACTAGCAGAAGGCATACCACAAAAGCTGAGAAGTTGAAACTTGATGCGACACAAAATGTAGGAGTCCCTACTTCATAACGCAAATAGAGATAGTCTCCTAAACGATTCACTGGATACATGGCTCTCATGAGAAAATGTACTGTGACTGAGCCATCTTCCTTTCAAGAAGAAGTGCAGGAGCCGACATGGGTAGATGCAATAGTGGAGGAGTATGACTCCATTGTCAGAAACAGTGCTTGGGAAATTGTTCCAAGGCCGGTTGATAAATCAGTGGTAGGTTCAAGATGGATCTACAAGGTAAAGAAAGCTGCTAATGGGATTTTTGAGAAATAAAAGGCCAGATTTGTGGCTCGGGGCTTCTCACATATCGAGGGGATTGATTATGAAGAAACCTTTGCACCTGTCACACGGTATTATTTCATAAGGACCATCCTTTCTCTCTCAGTGCAAATGGTTTTTCACATTCATCAGATGGATGTGAAGACTGTGTTCCTTAATGGGATCATTGAGGAAGAAGTGTACATTGAGTAGCCTGAAGGATTTGAGATCTTCAGCAGCGAGTTGCATGTGTGCAGACTCAAAAGAGAATTGTATGGGCTGAAGCAAGCACCCTGTGCTTAGTACACTTGGATCGATAGCTATTTCACTAGACTTGGCTTCATCAAGAGTGAGGCAGATGCAAATCTATACTAGATTGTGGTGGAGGGTAAGCTTTTAATCATTGTTCTTTATGTTGATGATTTAATACTGACTGGTGATGAGAAGCTGATACACTCATGCAAGGAGGACCTTGAAAAGGAGTTTGAAATGAAGGATATGGGCCTCCTTCATTATTTCCTTGGATTGGAAATATGGTAGCGAGATGGTGAACTTTTTGTGTCTCAAGGAAAGTAATCAAGGGAGATACTGGGTACGTTTCACATGGAGGGCTGCAAACCCATGGATACTCCTCTTCCAGGAAACTAGAGGAAAGAGGATGCTACATCTAGAGAGGTAGTGGATGCTACTATCTATCGATAGTTAGTGGGTTCGCTAATGTATTTAGTAGATACAAGACCAGACATATGCTATGTAGTGAACCAACTTAGTCAAGCGATGGTTAAGCCTACCAAGCTCTTTTGAAAGGCAAGAAAGCATGTACTGAGATATCTCAGGGGCACATTTGAGTATGGCTTATGGTACAAAAAGATAGATGAGGTGAAGTTGCATGGCTTCAAGGATGAAGATTGGGCAGGAAACCGAACAGATAGAAAGAGCACATCAGAAGGGGTCTTCAGTATCGAATCTACAGATGTTTCGTGGTACAACAGGAAACAAAGATCCATGGCACTCAGTTCAGTGGAAGAGGAATACATAGCAGCAAGTCAAGCTGCATGTGAGGTTATCTGGATGAGAGAGATCCTGGTTGGTTTGTTTGGTTCTCATTTAGATCATATAGTGATTCATTGTGATAATCAAAGTTGCATTAAACTCTCGATTAATCCTGTGTTTCATGATATATCTAAGCATATAGATATCTGGTATCATCTTTTCAGAGATTCTATGTAGCGGAAGATCATTTTTCTTCAGTACATTCCTACGGAGGATCAGGATGCATATATTCTGATGATGGTGCTCACCAGGAGAAAATTTGAATACCATAGAGACATGATCGGGGTGAAGGATAATCCATTTCTTGTTGAGAGGGAGCGTTGAGATTCAACAAGATGATGGTCCTAGTGAAAATTAATCACCTACACTAGGTGGGGCACACAGGCTATTTTCAGGTGTATGTCTATTTTTAGAATGTTGAGAAAAATCTATTTATAGCGGGAATCTATTTTTAGAATGGTGAGAAAATTCTATTTATAGATGAGATTCTATTTTTATATGAGATTGCGAAGTCTATTTATAGATCGCATGTCTAAAAATAGAATGCATGTCGGTTATTATTATCTCTTAAATGATAATTGGACAATAAATATTAATCTATTCTCTTGAAGCACTTGATTTCAGTTAACTGAAGTGGAAAAACAGTTAGCTGAAGGAATTTCAAGTTCTAAAGTTGGTTGGTGGGACATGCAAGTAGACTTAGTTGTAACTGAGTGATTCGAAGTTGTAATAGAGTTGGATGTGTAGTTATGTGAGTTGTAAATTAGTTTAACTCAGTTAAGTGAGTTAAACTCAGTTGTGCTAGTTGTAACTAAAGATACACTAGTGATAGATCAGTGGATTAAATATTAAATTAAATCACATAGAGTGATCTCACATGAAACTGAAGATTTTCTATTGTGAACTACATGCATGTCAAATCCAGTGGAGACCCAGCTGAGAGATAGGTGAAGGGGACAATTTGACTATCTTTTGTGACATTAGTGGGTGCACTCACGAAACCACACACACACGTTGGAGATGCCAATGAGGATTACGCAGTCAAGGCAAGGAAGTATCTCATTCATTCATGGATTGTGATAAACAGGGATTGTGCAGTGGAGGCAGGCTATCAGGAGGTAGTAAATTGGCGCATGTAGTTGCCAATTTTTGTATGATAGTGTCAGACGGTTGTATATTGTACTGAGAGCTCTTGGATTAGAGTTTTTTATGATATTGTTTCATGATCCATGATATATACATAATATATGATAGTGGGGTTTTGAGCTTTATGCTTTCCCGGTAAAAATATCTGTGTTATGTGTGATTGATCTTTCTTCATGTGTTTGCAATTGGAAATTAAATTTCCACAAAGATTTTAGTAGAAGGATTATGCATTTAACAATGGAATATAATTGTTAGATCAGGAGAATCCAGGAAATACATAATTGTATTATAATTTCTAAAAATTTTAGATGTCAAACTGATAAGTTTTCAAATGATCTTAACATGCCACTAGTTGAGGATCCCCCTCCTGAACTATGATAACATATTGTAAATTCATTTTTTTGTCTAGACAATTTTTCAAAGCATATAGTTGTCATTTTGTTGGTATAATTTATCTCAATACTAGTTTCCTAGAAAAGCATTCTAGAACTTCTCTCATGTTCTTTTTTAAAGAACCTAAAGCTTGGAATTCAATGTAAACATTTTTTGTTGTGTTTGGGTGCATAATTAATATCAAAACTATCATTAGTTTCAACAAAAATAAAATCAATATGAAAAAACTCTTGGCCTGCAAAATTTTTCTCCTCAAATCCAAGTATATGGGGACTCCATGCCAACAATAAACTAGATAAATAACATTCAAGATTGTAGGAATATTACTCTCAAGCCTATTCTAGAAGAAGCATTGAGATTGAAAATTTGTTCTAATTTTTTCTCATGTTCTCACATCTACAGGGAAGAGAATCAAGAAGCATATCACCTTTCCAAAGAAGGATTGCTAATTGTAGAATGACCTTGGAGGTTTTGGAACAACGTGACGGTATTACCATTATGAATTTATTCCACAGGCCCTACCAGGATTCACTTACATGGGTTGAAGGGATCAACAATCATAAATAATTTTAAATTTGATTTGATCAATTTCTTTATGATGTTCATAGCTCTTAGACAATATATACATGTAGGTATATTTTTTGGTTTTTATCCATTATAAAATACATCATTGATAAATATAATACTTTTTGTCTCCCTATTTTAAGAGGGATACAAGCATCTAATCAACTAGCTTTATTTTGAATGCACTGAGAGAGTGTATATGCAAAATGTAATTTTATTATTACTATAATGAATGAAATTACATTTTTTTTTTTTTCCTTTGGAAAAAAAAGGATACTTTAGATAATGAATGTTGTCTTTAAGATAAATTGATGATTGAGCTTCATAGGACTTAAATGACAAAAGTACTCAATTAGTGATGTTAGAATTTGTGTGTGTTGAAATCATACATGAGAAAAAGAAGTTGAACATGGGAATCAAGGACTTTGAAAGATAGGTTGAGCATTAATAGGCTTATCAACACCCAAAGTTATGCTTTGTGCATTTCAGGGGCATGGATCAAAAAAGGATGGAAAATTTTGTAGGTCATTTTTTCATGAACAATGCACGAGTGTGAGGTGTTAGCCACCTATGAAATTTTTGATAAGAAAACAGGTGGCTAAAATGTTTTTGAGCCTTCAAGAAATACATTTCCTCTGAAAACATATCATTCTTAAAGCCTCCTGTGTCTTTTTCCCTTGGAAGAATCCTCACTACTATTTCCAGTTAGAAAGCCTCTCTGTTTGTGGAAGAAAATGCTCCAAGGACCTCCATTTCCCCTTATTTTCACTCCCACTAAGCCTCTATTTAATCACCTTTTTCCCCTCTCAAATTTCCTTCATTAACCCTCTAAATATCCCCAAAACCCTTTTTAAGCCTCATAATATCCCTCGTTTTGTCTTAAAATCTCCTTTGCTTCCTACTGAAACCCCTTTTAAAGCCTTAAAAATCCTCTTTTTGGCTTGAAAACACTTATTTTCCATTATAGGCTTTAGCCCCTTTCGGCTAAGCCCCTAACCACTTCCCCACCATACAACCGGGTGCCGAGACCAGGCGCTAAACCCATAGGCACTTATCACAATTGGAGGTTTTGGGTGAGCGCATTTTATTTGTTAACTGCATTTCCCCGATGCGATGGAGTTTTGGTCTGTAGACCCACGCTGCATTCTTAGCCATTGATCTGTATAGATCTAACGACCAGCACTTGTCTCTCATCGTGCCCATTGTTTCTCCCCATTCACCCCTTCGATCACATGTAGACCGTTGATCTGTCAGCCCGATCCAATGGCTATCGCATAATCGCACCCTCGCAGCGCCCAATCCCGTCACATTTGACCTCTGCCGATTGGCGAGTCCCGATTTGATCAGAGCCGTCCATCTCGCATGATCCAATGGTCCAGAATACTCCTCACCCCTCTCATTTCCCCCTTATTTCTCCCCTTCCGATCAAATCTTCACCGTTGATCCTTCCGCCGATTCAACGGCCCTGATATAATCACAAGTTTAAAACTCAGAGTTTATGACCCCACCTCCCTCCGATGCGATTGGATGTTTGACGTTGATCCCTTTTGATCCAACGGCCCTCATTCTCTTTGCCCTTTCACATACCCCTCTATTTCCCCGTTCCCTCTTTCAATCCTGACCATCCATCCTTTAGATCTGACGGCTAGGATCTAACCCACCTTTGACTTTCCACTACCTAACCGCCAATGCACTTTCCCTCATCACGCTCCACCCTACACCGTTCAATCTTCCACCCCTCCATCCGATGGTCCACATGCATATCGCATTATTTTGGCGTCTGGACTTTAATTATCAGAAATCACACGATAAAAGTGGTTTTGTTTTTCCACGTGTCGGTCAGCAACATATATCGCGTTTTTTCTGAGGATTCTCTAAACCGCCCTAAAGCCATGCGACACTAGTGGTTTTCTTCCTAAAACCACCTTCCTCCCCTTCGTGCCCGCAACCTCCATCATTTAATCTCAGCCATCCGTTGATCCAGATCTACGGTCCACATTGTATCGCGTCTCTAGTCTATGATCATTCATCGGAGCTTCCATAGAGTTCATCTGACAATCCCCACCGTTGATCTCCTCCTGAGATCTAACGGCTCAAAGTTAATCGCCCTCCGCCTGCCGGGTCCCACCATCCAAAGGCCCAGCGTTCATTCATTTTTCTCCATTTCCTTTGTATTTTTCCCAAGCATTAAACTTTGGGTTTTACACTAAATATTATTTCTTCCACCCCACTTACTATTAACACCTCCATTCGTGAATCCTGACCATTGATTGCCATTTCCACATCTAATCCAACGGTCTGTGACCTTTTCACACCAGACCTCCATCAGACCATTCTTCCACCATTCTTTCACAGTTTCCACTGTTTTCCATTGCTATGCCATCATTCCACAAGCCTCCACAACACCCTTCCCTTGCTCCCCTGGATTTCTTAACTAGTTTATTTCGTTGTGCAGGGTATACGGAGTGGTAAATTCACTCTATTTCAATAGTCACTTCCCTGTGACTGAGAGCACAGAGAGACCGCCACAGTAGTAATAGAGAAACAACAGAAGAAATGGATTAGAGGATTTAGGCTCCTGATTGAAGATGTAATGCCTATAACTCCGTAATCAAAGAAAGAAGGCACAGTTAGAGATCATGAAGAGAATTAAGAGGCCCAATAAGGCCTAAATCACATTAACAGGTCATATCAGTGCTACATAACAGCATAACGTATTTTCCCAGATAGCACACCTTCTGATGGCGTTATTCGTGCCTCCTCGAGCCCTTAAATATATTTCACTGATAGAAGCTTCTTAAAGACTGTCAGGACCACAGTTATGAAGCATGGAGACTCGCAGACCTTTCTATCTAGTTACCTATTTCATACGGCTTCCACAGAGTACCAAACAGCTGGAAGGACTTCAAAGAACACATCTGAGGTCAATATCGACCTGACAAAGACTCCCAGACCATACTACGGAGTACATAAAGCGTTACAGAGCCATTAAGCAGAGTGGGCTTGATCTTCTGCCTCCACTCTGTCTTAATGAGTCAATTTACTTCACATCTACTCCTGCTATTTCATTCTCCTATAATAACTCCCGTAGAACATATTGTAAAGGTTGTTGTTGTTGTTATTAGTCGTAGGGATTCATTCAACTATTAGAACAGTTATTGGGGGGAAGTAGCTGAGTAGTTTGTAATTTAGTAGGCTGGGAGGAGAAAGTTTGGACTGTATCAGCCATTAAGCTCAGTGTATGTGACTGGTTTTGCACATCAATTAATCAAGCAATTTCATAGGATCCCGGTCTATATTATGGGTGATGTTTCCTGTCTTATTTCATTTTATTCATGCTGTTCATATTTCTCTGATAAGAATCAGTAAATTAGGCTTAGGATATGCCCTTGCATGGTACCCTAATGCCCACTGCTCTTCTTGTCTTTGATGCTTTCTACTTAATGTGTATCTGAGAGAAAATTCATGTAATTTAACCAGTTAAAGAGGTTGGTCTGGCCCATGCTTACTGATGTGTGAATTCGGGGTTCGCTGCTTAAATGTTCTTGTTGGGTTTGAGCTGAAAGAATTGGGATACCAGGGATTTAGTGTGAGCCCTGTACACTGGGGTCCTTTTCCAATAGTTCGGCCTTTCTAAGATCCCTTTGAGCTAGTGTCAAAAACATTGAAGGTTAAAATCCCTTCTCTGATCTTAGGCCTAGTTTTGTGTTAAATCTTAACTTTGTTTTTCCTTTGAGAGTATGCTGAAAGCAGGCCTGGAGTTAGATGACCTCTGACCTGATCTTAAGCTACCCTTTGTGTCTTTCCTTTTCACTCCTTGATGTTCCATTTCACCATCTATCTTAAAGATCCTTTGGTATAGATGACTTTCCCTTTGGAAAGCCTCGACTAGTTGTTTTGCAAGTAATTCCCTTTCATGACTCCATAGCCCAATGGATAACACTTTCTTGGCCTATCCTCTTTTGCTGAAACGTCTTGCTGCTTTGTTCCTTTCATTCCATAACCTTCTCATTTAATGATCTCTGACCAACCCAACAACCAACCAAGTCATTTTAAACAATGCTTGTGCTTCATACCGAGCCTAATAACTCATTTTGAGCTTCCAATATATATCATTCTTTGTATTTTATGGAGAGATCCCTCTCTGGATCCCAGAGGGCTAGATCCTAGGATTCAAAAGTGGTTATGATGTTTTCCGGTCTTTTGGTCTTGCCAATATGGCCAAAACACTAGAACCCCAACATAATGGCGACTCCACTAGGGAAAAAAAATTGAGTGCCTTTAATCACTGCTAGCTGGTCTTGTGTCCCATTGTCGTCTCCAAACATAATGGCGACTCCACTGGGGAATTGAGTGAATTTCATATTGAGAACCCTTAGGCACTCAAAAGACCCAAAATATCTGGTTGGATTGGTATTTTAATGTTGATGGTGGACAACAGCCTGTTTCAAACATTCACATTCATCCACCTGGCGGCTCCACACTCCATACTCTCATAGACTCTGTTAGGGTCGGTCTCTTCATCCCTCCGTCAGAGATAAAAATCTCTTTTGTTGCATTTCATTTTAGGTTTTTCATTCAGTTCAATCATCTTCATTCCATTAGGAGCATGGATCTTCTGACGGAAGGGTCTTGTCACTCAGGTTCCTCATGTCTTGTACCTGCTGGCTCAGGTCTGTTCATCAAAGTCCATCAAAATCATTTCCAGTCAATGACAGTCAATGTTTGGTCTTTTGGTGGGAAAAGAGTCTTTTTAGGGTTTTCAGTCTCATTAGGTCTAGGGTTTCACAAATTTAGTCTTCAAAGTTTCCAATAATGCCAGCAGGCACATGAGGGAGGTTCGCAAATAAGTTTTCATCGCAAAACATTTCATCGTCATAATGCTTGATAATGATTTTTCTTCAAAACTTTGTTTTGAAGTAAAATCGTCCATTTTGTCTTTTGTAATAAATGTCCTGTATATTTTCAAAGTCTTTTTAGTTGTGAAATTCTTAAGGCACAACCCTAGTCATCTTTGCCAAGATCTCATGCCAGCTATCCCTGCAAAAAATAGACAAGAGTTTTGTCATTCAGCAAAAAAATCAAAGTGGAAACAAAAACAGTGTTTGTATTAAAAAGTGCAAAGTGCCAAAGTTCTGCAACATTAGAAAGTGGGTTTTTCAAAATGAAAAATC
Organism: Pinus albicaulis; assembly: GCA_034641835.2. NCBI lineage: Eukaryota > Viridiplantae > Streptophyta > Pinopsida > Pinales > Pinaceae > Pinus > Pinus albicaulis. The sequence goes on along the minus strand of CM076584.1, from coordinate 1,083,724,195 downwards.
AAAATTCCTTGATATTTATAAGATCTTTCCAAATTCAAACTTCATTTGCACGCTAAGACAAGAGTGAAAGCCAAGTCAAGTTGTGGAAGAGTGAAAACAGTGTTTTGAAGGACCGACTGTGGGTGAGATTCAGTCGCGGTGCACAGGAGGGAGGTTGTGACGCACATGGTTGTCGCGGTGCACTGGGCTGCTCAGCACAGTGTTGATTTGAACTTGCACAGCGCATCACCAGGCGTGGCGCACTGGGTTGTGCGCGCGGTGCACAGGGCCGACATATAAATTTTTATCACTGCTTCCAAAATTTTCAAAACGACTTAGTCTCCTATGCACTGAGTAAGTTTATGAGATTTTTTCATTGCTATTTTCCATGTTTGTTGTAGATTGAGATTGCATATGAGAAGTTGAATGTCAAAACAAACCCTATCATTTTGATTGGAGAGTTGTTCCTTAGGGTTTTGAGGTTGGAATTCTAAAATTGGTTTTGGTGCCAAACTTGTTCATTCCCCACATAAATTTTTCCCTTTTCCTCACTATTATACTATAACTACAGTCCATCCCTTATTCCCTCACATTCCCAAAATCACTTATTCCTAAGTCCTATTATCCCTATCCCTAAACCCTACCATTCCCTATCACTCTTCCTCTCTCATTTCACTTATAAAATCCCCAAACCCCAGATTCCTAAACACAGTCAAGTGACTGTTATTACACTTTAATTTCACTTGAAAAACTCCACTGTTCCCACTGTCCATATTTCCCACAGTCCCTTCCTATTTGGCACACATTTGGCAATCAAGACAAAGACACCAAATTCCTATTTTCATCTCATACAAATCAGAATATCCTTGACACAGACTTGTAACACAATGGAGACGGATACTGATTCATCATATGAACAAGACAATGATTCTACCACTGAGCTACATGCACCGAGAAGGCCTCATAAAGGTGGCAAACATGTGAGAGAAGAGCCCACCTCATTGACTCAGTTGCAGGACTGCCCACTTGCCATGGCATGTTTTCGAGAGCAGTCATGCTATCAGTACTGTGAGATGATTGGTCAGATTTAACATCATCAGGAGTTGGCTCGGTTATTTGTTCTACATTTTCATGATGGTCAGGTAACTCTTGCTGGTGTAAATTTCACCTTGACACCAGAAACCATTTCTCAGGCAACAGGAATACCGAATGTAGGTGAAGAGTGGAACAAGAGACAACAGGTGGACAGAGTGCATTATGAACCATACATCAGGCCTAGCTATGTGAGGCAGCTTAGTAGGGTATTCCCATTCCGGTTTCTGAAGGAATCCTATGCGCCTTTGATGAGACTCATTATCAGATACTTCAGTTGTGAGGGCCGGTTCTCACGCCTCTATGCTTACCACCACATCAGGTTATTGATGCATTTCATGAGAGTGAGGATGATGAACATTCCGTATTTCATGTGCCGAAACATAGAGAGAATGACCACTCTTGTGCAGAAGAAAACTCCCGAGCAGCAGTACAACAGCATTTATCACTATGCACTCATCAAGATCATTGTTGTACATCAGCTTGGATTGCGGGGTATTGCGTGGGAGGATTTCATTTCCCATGACTTCTTCACAGCCCCTCAGCCTCCTCCGGAGATTGCTCACGATGCAGGTGAAACTTCACATTAGTTTGAAGGTCCCGAGACAGAGCCTATCAGTGTACCAGTGTATGTCACTTATCAGAGAGGCACCAGAGTATTGTTTGTAGCAGCCTGCCGAGTACTATCTCCACCCGGGGTGGAAGGGGTCTCGTTGCCATCATCAGTAGCACAGGTACAGGTACAGGACAGAGGAAAGAGGCCTATGAAGGATGAGGGCCCTTCAGGAGGCCATGATACTGATTTCATTTTGATTGATGACGATTTGAGATCTCCAAGCTCAAAGCTGAGAGAGATCATTCAGGAGTAGAAAGCTGAGATCGACACATTGACCGACAAATTTCAGAGAGCTCAATGGATCATAAACTATCTGGAGCAGCGGAAAAAACAGTTGGAGGATCGGAAGACAATCATGGAGTTGCAAAACATCCGTGAGAACTAGCAAGCTGCCTGAAGAAGCCCATCCGAGATGACACCTATTGAACAGGAGATTGAGGATGATAGAGAGAATTTGCTTGAGAGGGTCAACATTCATCTCGAGAAGCTGTTGGAGAAGGAAAACAAGGAGAAAAACATGCTCATACACATGAAGAATCACTATTGGGCACGCAATCATGTTTGAAGAATCACTATTGGGCACGCAATCATGTTCAGCCCAAATTTCAAGAAATTTGGGAAAAATTTTGTCAATTTTGAATTTTTTGGTCACAAAACAGATTTCCTGCCCGACGCGTAGCGCCACTTGGCGCGCGCTTACAATTGGCAGCTCTTCAAGGGGAAAGCCTTGCATTTTTGGATTTTTTTATCAAAATTTATGCATGCTCATGGATTACCTAAGGATTTCATCAAGTTCTGGGTTGCCTAAAGGGTCAAAAACACCCTAAAAATGGCCTTTCTGCCACTTTTTGCACACACAGGAAGCAGTGTTGGCAGATTAAACTTTTGGAGGGGAAAATGGCAACCAAATCCAGAAATTCTACTTGGGTTGGGAAGTAGACAGGCAGGGATTTCCAATGATCTATCCTGTGCTCAATTTGGACTTCGGGAAGGGCATAAAAATCAGCTCCAAACTTGTGCTACGCATAGAGATTCCAGGCGCGACGCATAGAGAATTTTGGCCTATTTTTCAATCAGCAGCTCAGAATTTCACCTAGTTTTGGCCAGTTTCAGTTTTTTCATGTAACTCTTGATGTATCTTGATGTAATTTCATGACCATGATGTAATTTTGGCACATTTTTACTCATTCTAGAAGATTCATTCACCAAAAGGTGAAATGTGAGTGAATGGATCAGTTTCCTAGCATATACATTGCCTATTTTTCAGTTCCTAGTTTAGATATGGTTGAAACAGCTCCTAGGATGATGAGCTCGACCCCTAGAGGCATGGGGAGGAGTTAGGATTGTCTATATTATGTATTTTCTGAGTCATTTTCAGGGTGGGACATTTGGGATTGCTTGGCACTTCATTGTACATTTCATCTCTGCACTTTTGGCAAAGGAATAGACCAGGGTTTGCAGAACTCTTTGGGATCCTTGTGGCTCTATGTTTTGATGGTGTTTTTCTCTATGTAATTGTAAGTTCATTGATGTTTATGTGTATCATTTCCCTTCTCCTTTCTTATTAAATTAAAAAAATGAGTGATTAAGGTGGAATTCATTAGCTAGCTTTGCTCTGCCTTCAATTTTTTTTTAATTTTCCATGTTTTCATCTGTTTGAGGAGGACTCTTGAGACCCTCTTGCCCTCTTCAGCTCCTCACCGGTCTGATTCATCCATTCAATCAATTTAAAGCATCAAAACAATTTCCTTCCTTGCCCCAATCAGAACTCTGTAAAAACTAGGCCTAATCCCCGCACCCAAAATTGCCTTTCCCTTTGATCCAACAAAAACCCCCAAAATCAAACTCAAAATCTTTTACTTATATACATAGCCTAAAATTAGCTTTTATTTCAAGTCATCTCAAGCCCTATTGATTATTTTTGCTGAGATTGACCCAGAGAGAGCCCTCTCCTATTCTGGTAGGGCTATCTACCAGACTGAGCATGGTTTGATGTTACCCTGAACTCTGCCTTCCTTCAGCCTGAGGTAGATTTAGGCAATAACATAGTGGTGACCATATTGGGGAAAAAAATGGTTTTCTTGTTAGTGTTATTTATTTTATAAGCTATAGACGGAGCTTGAAGTTATGCCAGGAAGCCTTCGAAACGCTCTTGCTTTGCATTAGTGAAAGTAGATAAACACTGCTTTAGTCAATCTCCGGTCTAGTTTTATAAACGTAACATCTGACTTGCAAATTTCCCCAGTACATGTATCAAGTTAGATCCGATGGTTGATGGTGGAAAACGATCAGACATTGCAAGGCTGAGATTATTCACCTGGCGACTCCAGTGTCGAAGAATCCTAAGGTTCAGAATTTTTATGGCGACTCTACTCTTCAAGAATCAGTAGCCTGAGGAATTTCTTGGTGAATTCATTGTTATCAAAATGGTTTTTCTGGATCGAAGGTATGCTCCCATGAGCCAAGATCACATTCCAGGTTTTCCAAATAAAATTCCTAAGGTATATTGGCAAAGGAATTTGCCTACGTTTAAAGATGATGATAGGAAGGATGCTGCTTTACATCTGGTTAGATTTCACATACATATTCGCAAGTTGAAGGTTGATTTTCCTGAAGATTGCTTGATGAAGATATTCATGGCCACCCTGGAAGGTGAAGCCCGATCTTGGTATGAAAGTTTTCCGCCTGCTTGTATTTACTGTTTAAAGGATTTTCATACCATGTTCTTTGAAAGGTATAAAGAATCTTATCCATCCTTAACTTTAGTTCAGAACTGTTGTAGCCATGTTCATAGTTTTATTGAAAATCTTGAAAAAGTTTATGAAGATGATGACTTCATGGACGATGAGATCATGGAGGCTCTTGTTGAGTCTCAAATCTGCATTGTTCTTATACATCTTCCCAAACCTTTTTCATTCACCTGAACCTTCCCAGTTGTCAATATCATTGTATATTAATTGCAAAAGAGCATCTAAAATGGTTTTTAACTATATTTTTGTGTCTGCTGTTTGATTTAGATTTTTGCTCGTTTAGCTGCGGAATCTTGCCACTTTCCGCAGCTGCTGCAACTTTCCGAAGCCATTTTGTGAAATTCTATGTTACAGGTGTCTTCAGGAAAAACGAGCCACATGGGCAAGTTAGAAATGATGTGGACATGGATCGTGTCCTATTGGCTCGAGAAAATTCACCTAAGGAGGCTGCGGTCAAAGGTGGCCAAGTGGAAGTCAACCGTAGAGTCCCACGGTGACAGGACTCTGTTTCTCGTCACGTGAAGATTTATATGGCCGTTTCTGAATTGCGGGAGACAAATCAACACCTGTACATGGCTCCATAAGCCGAATTCAACATCCACTCTTCATAGATTTACTCCTCAACGCGGCCATGATCCTAGATCTCTGGACGTAATGGTTTACGTGTTCTCTATCAGCACAAACTTTAGGGAAATAGTTATGTTACCTTTGTTATAAATAACGCGTTTGCATACGCACATTAGATTAGCCTCCAGATAGTTCGTAATGTAATTACGTTGCCACTGTGCCGTAATATCACCTTTCTGTTATGACTGCATTTTAATATATAAGAAGACTCTGTTTCCAAGCGTAATTCGTACTTGAAAGTTGTTGCCAAGGCTGGTGTAGAGGGCCCCTGCACACGCTGAGGTTTTGTGCATTATTGTATAGTTCTTGTTTTATTTCTTTAAGCTCATTGTGCCATAAGTCATTCATGTGTTTATACATTACATCTTTCATGGTGTTTATGCTTCATCTCTGTTTATAATCTTTCATGCTTTACATCTTACTTCTGTCCATAATCTTTCATGTTTTATGTTGTTGTTAACTGATCAGTGTTCCTGTTTCAGATTACAAGTAGGAAGCCCGGGCATTTGCATAAATTTTTGACTAATGACATGGAATTAATATTGTTCTGCTGCTAATTTACTTTTCTTAGTTTCTGTTTAATTTCAGTACTGCTTTGTTTATTTCAGTCTTGCTCATTTGCTTCAGTAGTTAGATTTAGATATATTAAATTGATCATGACATCTTCAGTTACCTCCGAAAGCCATAGCTGGACTAATGGCGAGGGATTGAATTATGAATGTGTAGTTTGATATTAGTTTACTTTCTGCAAGTTAGAAATATTAAATTGCTCATGACATCTTCAATTACCTCCGAAAGCCACAGCTGGACTGATGGTGAGGGATTGAATTATGAATGTGTAGTTTGATATTAGTTTACTTTCTGCAAGTTAGATATCAGGTTACTCAAGTTGTTTATGGTTACCTCCGAAAATCATAGCTGGAATAATGATGAGGGATCAGAAGATAAGTTGATGTAATTTGATTTAGATTTACTTTGTTGCAAATTTTGATTTTCTTTAAGCATAGTTTCTTTTGTGTTTGAACAGCAGCAAGAATAATGAGTTTCATGATCAGTAGTTCATTGTTTGTTTGATTAGAGTAGTGATGCAATTTAATTTTCTTTGAAGAATTAATTTTTTCATTGTGTGTTTTTAAAATTCTTTTGAAGTTTGGAAAATCATTAGAAAGACATTGTTGTCTTGAATATTTGTCTCCATACTTGTTTTTCAGAATTTCATAAAAAAATCCAAAAACGACCAAAAAGTAAGAGATAGGTTATCTTGCACATATAGTGCACCACACTTCATCAGCTTACGAATCCCGGATTGATAAATTAATTTATCAATTTATGACACACTAAATTGACCAAACATTTTGGCGCCGTTGCCGGGGAAGTGTAACTAGGTAGCCAATTTCTTAAAAAAAAAAAAAACAAAATAATAAAAGAAGGGAAAACTTGATAATTTCTTGAAGTATGCTCTCCTCTTGCACCTAGTGTGATCTGGAGGATCAGAAAAGAGAATTATTGGTTTAGTAATTTCTTAAGTATGCTCTCTTCTTGCACCTAGTGTGACCTGGAAGATCAGAAAGAGAATTATTAGCCCAACTTTAAAAAAATAAAAAAATAAAAAAATGACATGCATAGAGCAAGAGATTCTAGGGAAGGTTTATAGCTAAAGCCAAGAGTTCGATTTTCACAACTCCATCTTCTTCAAGGCATAGACAAGATTCACCACCATCTACCCCTAGCCTTAAGATTTTTGGAATTCAAGGAGCAGCTGAACTAGAGGATTCTCCTATACCACCTACTAAATCTCATTTAGAAAAGGAAGAGACTCCCTCTCATCCTCCCTTGATAGAAGAACTAGAGGACTTTAAGGACTCTAAAGAAACTATCATGACAGAGGAAATAATAGATGGATTTGGAGGTAGAGGTAGAGGTAGAGGAGAAGGAAACAATGGAGACAACAATGGTGAAGGAAATAATGGAAGAAATAGGGAAGGAGACAACTTGTTTGGATTCCCTATAGTTGATGAGGAAACTCATAAAACAATGAAAAATATCTCACCATCTGTCCTCCCTAACTTTTATGGATTGCGAAGTGAGGATCCTGAAACATTTCTGTTTGAGTTTGAAGTTGTATGCCGAACTTATGACTATATGGAAGACTCTCAAAAACTCAAACTGTTTCCTTCAACATTGAAGGGAGCTTCTTTGAAATGGTTCATGGGAATAGCTACTCAATCTATTAGGACTTGGAATGATATGAAACAAACATTTTTGGATAGATACTTGGACTATTGTATGCCCACCAATCACAAGGATGAGGTATTCAAAATGATGCAAAAAGAAGATGAAATTTTGGAAGACTTAATTGAAAGATTTCAATACAACTTGAAAAGAGCAAAGATGAGCAACTTAGATGATGAAACCTTGAAAGCCCTCATATTAAAAGCCATTAGAGATGAATGGATAGATGTTTTAAACATGATGGGGAAAGGAGACATTTCTCAACTTCCACTTCGTGACATAACAGAACTATGTGTCCATCTCTCAAGAGGAAAATCTAAAATAGGAAAAGGGCCTAGGGATCCTTCTCTTATTAGGGCTAACAAATCTGCAACTGGATCAGTAAGTAGGGCAGAGATTGGTAATATGCTTGATGAGTTCAAAACCGATATCTTAGGGAGCCTTAGTGAACAACTAGACACCCTTAAAATCCAAAACAAGCAGAAAGCAGAAACAGATGCTTTAGCCATCTTTTGTCCGAAATGTAGGAAGAAACATGCTTTAAGGGAATGTCCCTTGGATGCAAAAGTTGTAGAAACATGTATAATTTTCTTAGAGAATCATGAGATCAAGGATTGTCCTTCAATTCCTGGACTCAAAGTTGTTTTTCAAGAAGACCCAAATTCAGTAGAATCTCTCTGTTTTGTTGCAAGAAGACCTTGGAAGGGACAATAAACTCAAGGGTTTAACAACCCTATGAATCTTCAAACCCCACCAAATTGGAATCCTTGGCAACAACCTTGGCCCCAACATCAAAATCCATATCAACCATGGATACAAGGGATGCAAAATCCTTATGGGAGATTTGCTCAATTTTATCAATATCCTCCATCTTTTCAAAATCAACAAGCTCCACAACTTCCAAACCCAAATCCACAACTTTCATTGCAATTTCCACAACAACAACCTTCTCAACAAAATCCAAATACTCAACTTATGCTCCCATACCAACAAAAGACAAATCAACTTCCAGCTCAGCCATTGCCAAATCCTAACAATAAAAATCCTCAGAATACTTACATGATAGAAGGACAACAATTTCCTACCTATATGATTGTTCCTCTCAATCATGTACAACTCAGATCTGGTAGAGTTTTAGAAAAACCTTCTATAGATGACCTAGAGTAGGATACCTCTGAGGAGGACTCTCTTAAAGCCAATAAGGGTTCTGAGGAAGTATCTCTTCAAAATTCAAAAATTCAAAAAGAGAAAGAAAAGTTAACACCCACAACTCCTATAGTTGAGCAACCTGCATCTTCATCTACACCTCCTTTTCCTGAAAGACTACAAATTGACAAGGGGGTGGAAAAACAAATCTTGTTGCCTAACTATGATTTCCTAGATGAATTGAAAAATGTTTGTATCAAGATTCCCTTGCTACAAGCCATTTGAGATATTCCTATTCTAGCAAAAGCAATAAAGGAGTTGAGTTTCAAAAGACCAGGAAGGAAACTAAAAGACACAAGAAGAATCCGCCTGGTAGGAAAAATTGCAGATATTATGATGGGAGAAATTACCATGTAGAAGTATGTAGATCCAGGAAGTCCAATTGTCAAGACACATATAAATGGGATAGAAATTCCAAACACATTGATTGACATAGGGGATACTATTAACATTATGAGTAGACAGACTATGGACCAGCTAAAACTTCCTAACCTTCTTTTTACACCTACTTTACTGCAACTTGCAGATCGATCAATTATTAAACCAGATGGTGTATTAGAAGATATTTCAGTCTCCTTAGATTCTTGGGAATATCCGGTAGATTTTATGATTTTGATTCCCAAGAGTAATCTAGGAGGGCACCCACTTATCTTAGGAAGACCTTGGCTAGCCACAGCTGATGCTTTTATTAGTTGTAGATCTGGGGATATGTACATTTCTAATGGTAATTCGATAAAGAAATTCAATTTGTATCCTCCAGCAAAAGCAATTACAGAAGTAGGAGACAATGAATGGGTCGATGATGAGGACATTATACAACTTGTCTTTACCATTTCGGAAATTAGTGAGGATAGTCAAATTCTGAACACATTAGAAAATTTTGAGACATCTTCAGAATATGACCCCACACAATTTTAGTTGGAATCTGACATAGAATATTTATCATCAAGACAAATGTCTCTTTACTCTATGGAAGAGTTTTGTAGTTCTACCATTGAGATTTTTCCAGGAAAAACATTGAATATCAACAAACATTTGGAAAAGTCACAACAAAAAGAACTAATCAAAATCTTGCAAAAACATTCTACTGCATTTGCATGGGAGTATACTGACATGAAAGGTATTGATCCTAATACTTGCATCCATCATATCTATATTGAGGAAAACAATAGACCAATCAGACAACCTCAAAGAAGGATGAATCCAAATCTTAGGGAGATAGTGAAAGAAGAGCTCCAAAAACTACTCAATGTAAACTTCATTTATCCAATTTCAGGTAGCCGATGGGTTTCTCCTTTGGTTATAGTACCTAAAAAGAATGGTAAATGGAGGGTATGCATTGATTACAGGGAATTGAACAAAGCAACTTTGAAGGATCACTTTCCTTTGCCTTTTATCGATCAAGTATTAGATACATTAGCAAGTAAAAAGTACTTTTCATTTTTGGATGGTTTTAGTGGCTATAATCAAATTCAGGTAGCACCTGAAGATCAAGATAAGACCACATTTACTTGTCCATGGGGAACTTTTGCCTACCGAGTGCTTCCTTTTGGGTTATGTAATGCACCCGCAACATTCCAAAGAGCAGTACTAGGAATTTTTTCTAATCTAATCCATGATTGTGTAGAGGTTTATATGGATGATTTTACAGTTTATGGTAATTCATTTGAAGAGGCATTAGAAAATTTAGAAAAAGTCCTTATAAGATGTAAAGAAACAAACCTTTCATTAAGCCATGAAAAATGCTTTATGATGTTTACTGAAGGTATTGTTTTGGGGCATCATATTTCAAGAGATGGGATTAAGGTTGATAGATCAAAAGTTGAAGTCATCTCCAAGTTACCTATTCCAAATTGTCAAAGAGATGTTAGAAGTTTTCTGGGATTTACTGGTTACTATAGAAGATTTATAGAAAACTTCACTAAAATAGCATCTCCACTTTTCAAATTGCTTACAAAAGACTGTGAATTTAAATGGGATCCTGATTGTCAATCAGCTTTTGAAACTTTGAAAACAAGAATATCTGAAGCACCTATCTTGAAAGGACCAAATTGGAAACTCCCTTTCCATATTTCTACGGATGCTTCAGATACAGCTCTAGGAGCTGTGTTGGGTCAAAAAGATTTAGTTCCTTATGCCATTTATTATACCAATAAAAATTTGACTCCCACAGAGTTAAACTATACTGTGACTGAAAAAGAGTTTTTAGTTGTTGTTCATGCAATTAATAAGTTTAGACATTACATAACAGGCTATGAAACTTTTATTCATATTGACCATTCTGCAATTAGATATTTAATGAACAAACCTGTTACTAATGGCAGAGTGACAAGATGGTTCTTACTTTTGCAAGAATTCAATATTACTGTGTTGGATAGACCAGGAAAACAAAATACAGTAGCTGATTTCTTGTCTAGGATTCAGAATACTAAAGAAGATTCTCCCGTAGAGGATAAGTTTCCTGATGAATACTTGTTTGCAGTAACTATTAAGACTCCTTGGTATGCAGATATTGCTAACTATTTGGTTACAGGGAAACTGCCTTCACATTTATTTCCAAGTGAAAAACTAAAAATTATTCAGGAGAGTTCAAAATATTCATGGATTTCTAACGAATTGTTTAAAACAGGGCCAGATCTTGTGATCAGAAGATGTGTCAGGGAAGATGAAATGCTTGATATTCTTAAGGCATGTCATGATGAACCATGCGGCGGACACTTTGCAGACAAAAGGACGGCCTATAAAATCCTCTCTTTAGGATATTATTGGCCTTCCTTCTTCAAAGATGCAAAACAATATGTCAAAAGGTGTGACAGCTGCCAAAGAGTAGGGAAACCTACCCTTTCAAATGAAATGCCATTGCAAACACAGGTACTCATTGAACCCTTTGAAAAATGGGCTTTAGATTTCATTGGACCTATTAATCCACCATCTAAGCAAAAGAAGTATATATTGGTTTGTACCGATTATGTTACTAAATGGGTAGAAGCTAAAGCATTAGTATCTGCTACTGAAAATTCAGTTGTTCATTTTCTTTATGAGGATATTTTTACTCGCTTTGGTGTTCCAAGAGAAATTGTAACAGATCAGGGGAGCCAATTCACATCAAATTTGGGGGAGAAGTTGATGGAAGAATACAAAATCAAGCACAGAAAATCTACTCCTTACCATCCACAAGCAAATGGTCAAGTGGAGTCCACAAACAAAGTTCTTGAAAGTATCATCACCAAAACTTTTCATCTACATAGAAGAGATTGGGCAGAAAGGCTTCCTGAAGCCTTGTGGGCCTACAGAACTACATGGAGAAATACAACAGGACATTCTCCCTATGAACTTGTTTATGTGAAAGAAGTCTTGCTCCCCATTGAGTTCCAAGTCAAGACCTTCAAGATAGCAGTTCAGTTGGGGATGGACTTATCAGAAGCCCAAAAGCATAGAATGGAGCAATTAAATGAGCTAGATGAGATTAGACAAGAGGCAATTCTAAGAACTGATCTAGTTCAATATCAAAGAGCTAAATGGCATGACAAGTACATCAAAGAGAAGAAGTTTCAAGAAGGAGATTGGGCATTGTTATTTGATTCCATGTTTAAAGATTTTCAAGGAAAATTTTAGACTCATTGGCTTGGGCCATATGAGATTGACAAGATCTTTAGCAATGGAGCGGTAAGAATCAAGACCATTGATGAGTTTCAAACTCCTCTTATTGTGAATGGCCACAGATTGAAAGTTTATCATAAGCCACTCTCAAAAGAGGATTTTTTCAAAATGTTTCAAGAAAATTTTGTAATCAGGCTGGTACAGAAGAATTCTTCTTCTCCACCATTAAAAAAATAAAAATAAAATAAAAATAAAATAAAATAAATTGTATAAGCCTGAAAACCAATCACTGATTGGCAGTCTTATACAGAAAATGTAGGGTGAAAATCAGGAACACCTGACACCCTATATTTTCCAAAAAAAAAAAATCTCTCTTTCATTTCACAAGTTTTGTGACCACCCATTCCACTTCATTCCACTTCATTTCACTCCATTTCACTCCATTCCACTTCATTTTATCTATTTCATTCCATTTCATCAATAAAATTCTTTTTCATGACCATTTCCATCTAGTCATTTGTCATCTGTTCATTTTTCATTCACCCAAATAATAGCTGTGTCAGTTTCCGCAGCTGACATCTGTTTCCGCAGCTGACTCCAGTTTCCGCAGCTAGAAGAAGATTCCGCAGCTACCACTCTGTTTTCAAAAGAATGTACAGCCAGTTTTTATTTCCATAACCATGAAATTAAATGCAGGTGTGAGGACCAATTATGAACACATGGGGCATTCAAGATATCAATGAGGAGCAACTAATTGAAGACCAAGGAAAAAGGCAAAGATTCCAAGGTATGAGTAAAATTTATTTCAAATAGCATTAAAAACACATTTTTATATAGTTATGAACCATAAGCTCCATTATGTGCAATGATTATATTGACAAACTCCGTAACCCTTTCACGATCTCCATATGATCCTCCCACATTCATTTTCAAACGGTCCCATAATTAAACCTCTGATCTTCACTCAAACTCCGATACTCCACCTGTGACAATGAGACGTAGTTGATTTGACTACGGCTTCCTTCAGCCGCATAAAATGCATAACCGTTGTTTAAACGTGCTTACATTTATTTTGCAGCCACCAAATTTCAAACACTGCCGGATGTGTTATACTCTTCCTATTGTTCTATTAATCTCACAGCTGTATCTCTGCCGTGCTCATGTAACCCTTCTCTGTTCCGCTTCACTCCATTTCATTCTCTGTTATGCTACAGTCTGTATACCCACTCTCTGATATTTACCTACAGTCATTGTGCTCATTTCCGTGCATTCAGCCGTTCTACTTCCATTGAACCCTCCTCACACAGGCAAGTTTGTAAAGAGCAGAAAGAAGGATGGGTAAATTGTTAAGAGCAGAACCAGAAGGACCTAAATTCATGGAAGGATATCCGCAAATTAGGGATATATTGAAGAAAGCAAAGTGGTTGCGGTTTATCCAAAAGTTCAGAGGCTACCATAAAGAAGTGAAAAAAGCATTTGCAAGGTCGTTCAATGGCCTGGAGGTAGAGATTGGAGACCTTAAGTTCACGGTGAATGAAGCATCTATAGCAACTGCCACGGAACTTCCTCAAGAGGGTGAACGTTGGTTTAAGAACAAAAGCATTAGTGATGAAGCTTGGAGAATAATTTTACGAAACCAAGGTATGGACATAACTATTTTTAAAACAGGAATTCCTGTTCATGCTTTGAAAGAGGAATGGGCTACTTTGCTGCTAGTTGTTCAAAAATTCATCACCCGTGAAGGCCGTTTTGGGTCCATGTAAATGTACCATACCAGATTGCTGATGAATTTTCTAGATAATCAAACTCTCAATCTCCCATATTTTCTATTAAATAGTTTGAAGAAGATGTCTGTGACTGTTCAGAAACATTTAGGGGATGTAGAACCACATCTATATCACCATGGTCTTGTAAAAATTTTGACTGAAAAGGAGTTAAAGGAGAAGAAGGACACATGGGAACAATTTTTGATTAGAAATTTCTTTGAGGAACCTCAAGAAATTCCTGAAGGTAGCACATCAAGAAGGAGTAGGAGAAAAAGAACAAATGATGAAACTCAAATTACTCCTACTACTACAATTGAAAGAACTAATAGGGAAGAGAGACTGTCAAAAAGGAAGAAGAAAGAAACCAAGGGTAAAAAGCCAATAACATCAAAAGAGAGAAAAAGTATTGAGGCTATACATCAAACCCCTTCTTCCGAAGAAGAAGATCATCAAGTGTTATCTGAGAGATTGGTTCATATTCAAGAACAGTTATCTATAGCCAAGAAGAAAGAGAAAGGAAAACAAAAGAAAAAATACAGTGGTCCACAACGTGTGAGAAGAAGTTCCAGGCTTAAGGGGAAGTTGAGGAAAACGCAAATGAAGGGTCCTCATTTTATCGATTTAGGAGAAGAAACATCTGAAAAATCCCCAACTGACCATAGTCCATCTCACTCTCAGTCAGTTAGTGAACCTGGTTCATTTCATTCTCAGTCAGACATTGAACATAGTCCATCCCATTCTCAGCCATATTTTGAAGAAAACTCTCCTTCACGGCATTTTGGGGACAGCCCAATAAAAATGACACCTGATATAGACCCCAAGCAGCAAGAAGTATATGATTATATAGAATCTTTAGAAAAAGCAGCTACAGGTCCCAGTATTTCGTCCATTCAGCCTCAAATATCACAAAATGATCTAGTCCAATCACTGAAACAGGAAATCTTTGAGCTAGAGCTTTTAAATAGACACATTAAAAATGAAAATGAGACATTGAAGGAACAAAGAAAATTGGACAAAATCATTCATGATAATACCATGCTACATCTGGGAATATGGCATAAGAAGAACAAGAAATTGAAAAAGAAATGCCAGAAGTTAAGCAGAGCACTGGTTAATATCAAATTTAGATGCTTAATGAAGAAGCCCAGGATGTTAGCAGCACCAAGGAAGAAGAGGAGAGGATTGGATGTACTAGCTGAAGTGTCAAGGCATATGAATTGAAGAAGGATTATCAAAATTTTGGTTGCATGAGGACATGAAACACCTTCACAGTGGGGGTATGTTGAGTCTCAAATCTGCATTGTTCTTATACATCTTCCCAGACCTTTTTTATTCACCTGAACCTTCCCAGTTGTCAATATCATTGTATATTAATTGCAAAAGAGCATCTAAAATGGTTTTTAACTATATTTTTGTGTCTGCTGTTTGATTTAGATTTTTTCTCATTTAGCTGCGGAATCTTGCCACTTTCCGCAGCTGCTGCAACTTTTCGCAGCCATTTTGTGAAAGTCTATGTTACAGGTGTCTTCAGGTAAAACGAGCCACATGGGCAAGTCAGAAATGATGTGGACATGGATCGTGTCCTATTGGCTCGAGAAAATTCACTTAAGGAGGCTGTGGTCAAAGGTGGCCAAGTGGAAGTCAACCATAGAGTCCCACGGTGACAGGACTCTGTTTCTCATCACGTGAAGATTTGTATGACCGTTTCTAATTTACGGGAGACACATCAACACTTGTACACGGCTCCATAAGCCGAATCCAACATCCACTCTTCATAGATTTACTCCTCACCGCGGCCATGATGCTGGATCTCTGGACGTGATGGTTCACGTGTCTCTATTAGCACAAACTTTAGGGAATTAGTTATATCACCTTTGTTATAAATAACGTGTTTTCATACGCATAATAGTTAGCCTCCATATAGCTCTGTAATGTAATTGTGTTGCCACTGTGCTGTAATATCATTTCTCTGTTATGACTGCATTTTAATATATAAGAAGACTATGTTTCCAAGCGTAATTCGTATTTGAAGGCTGTTGCCCGAGGCTGGTGCAGAGGGCCCCTGCACACGCTGAGGTTTTGTGCATTACTGTATAGTTTCTTGTTTTATTTATTTAAGCTCATTGTGCCATAAGTCATTCACGTGTTTATACATTGCATCTTTCATGATATTTATGCTTCATCTCTGTTTATAATCTTTCATGCTTTACATCTTACTTCTGTCCATAATCTTTCATGTTTTATGTTGTTGTTAACTGATCAGTGTTCCTGTTTCAGATTACAAGTAGGCAGCCCGGGCATTTGCATAACTTTTTGACTAATGACATGGAATTAATATTGTTCTACTGCTAATTTACTTTTCTTAGTTTCTGTTTAATTTCAGTACTGCTTTGTTTATTTCAGTCTTGCTCATTTGCTTCAGTAGTTAGATTTAGATATATTAAATTGCTCATGACATCTTCAGTTACCTCTGAAAGACATAGCTGGACTAATGGCGAGGGATTGAATTATGAATGTGTAGTTTGATATTAGTTTACTTTCTGCAAGTTAGAAATATTAAATTGCTCATGACATCTTCAGTTACCTCCGAAAGCCATAGCTGGACTAATGGCGAGGTATTGAATTATGAATGTGTAGTTTGATATTAGTTTACTTTCTGTAAGTTAGGAATATTAAATTGCTCATGACATTTTCAGTTACCTCCAAAAGCCATAGCTGGACTAATGGCGAGGGATTGAATTATGAATGTGTAGTTTGATATTAGTTTACTTTCTGCAAGTTAGATATCAGGTTACTCAAGTTGTTTATGGTTACCTCCGAAAATCATAGCTGGACTAATGATGAGGGATCAGAAGATAAGTTGATGTAATTTGATTTAGATTTACTTTGTTGCAACTTTTGATTTCTTTCAGCATAGTTTCTTTTGTGTTTGAACAGCAGCAAGAATAATGAGTTTCATGATCAGTAGTTCATTGTTTGTTTGACTAGAGTAGTGATGCAATTTCATTTTCTTTGAAGAATTAATTTTGTCATTGTGTGTTTTTAAATTCTTTTGAAGTTTGGAAAATCATTAGAAAGACATTGTTGTCTTGAATATTTGTCTCCATACTTGTTTTTCAGAATTTCATAAAAAAATCCAAAAACGACCAAAAAGTAAGAGATAGGTTATCTTGCACATATAGTGCGCCACACTTCATCAGCTTACGAATCCCAGATTGATAAATTAATGTAGCAATTTAGGACACACTAAATTGACCAAACAGCTCTGTACGAAAATCTATTTCAGCAGCATAAAGAGAACTTAAGGATACTTGTCAAGATGCTCAGGAAAATTTGCAGCAGGATCAAGATCTTAGTACAATGGAAAGTGATGAAAGAGAAGGTTTTGTTTCAGATCTGTCCATAGAAGAAGACAATATGAAGGAAATTCAAGTTTCAATTTCAGAATGTGATAAATTCAAGTTAGCTATTTCAGATCTAGATTCAGATCGTGATGATCAAGAATACCTTGTGCTGAAACCCATGAAGGAGAGCTCTACTGTTCAGATCATCTAGAATGAAGAAGACACAGTTATTGATCCAAATGTTCTCATTTCATTAGAACAAAGCCTTCATGAGGAGGTAATCCAGTCATTTCATGAAAAACAAGATGAGATATTTGTTCATGTAAGTGAAAAATATTCTTTGAATAACTCAGTGATAAATGATAATTTGATTGCCATGTCATATGAAGATGATCAACAATGTTTTCAAATTTCAGAAGATCACGGAATTAAGGACTGTCATTTAGGTTTTTCATGTTATTTCATGAAGACAATCACTATTTGAGAAAAATAAAAAAAAAGCATTATCTCCTTTGTCTGAAGATGAGATAGATCAACTCCTGAAAGGTCATGTTACAGCCCAAGCTAAAGCAGATTTGCAGTGTGCACATGGTCAAGAAAGTGTTGGTGAAAATTCTTCCTCTTTTGAAAATGATGACGGTCTTGTAATTAGTTTTATAGATCAGCAAACAGATAATATTTTATTTCATGAAGATGATAAGACTGTCATGTTTGATAATCTTGAAGATTGTTTTCTGTTTAAGAATGACCTAGACCATGAAGTTGAGGAATATGAGCTTGAGAGAGACAATATGCCAGAATTTCTCATGGTCAATGAACTTACAGCTAACACTCAAATGGAAGAAGCTTATACCTCTCTGTGCCTTCCTATCAGTCGAAAATCAACTGTTCTTTCAGATCAAAATGAAACGAGTAGTTGTAATTTTGCTGCTGGATCTCAAGACCAACTAGTGCTTCAGGATTTTCAAGATCCTTTTGGCATTCTTTTGCAAGCATCAGAAAAGATAAATGTTGCCTGGTTCGTTATCATAAGCCTTGTTTTTAGTGGTTATTGTGAGTTACATACATGTACATTGTTCTACCAGCTCGAGAAAAGTGAGAGCCGAATTTCGGTATGTAGCCATCTACTGGATTGGTTACATTGGAAGGCTCACTACACATGATTGTACATATTTCATCAGTAGGCAGTTGGTTGTCATCATGATTTGAAGCCCTCAAATCTCGATGGACTGCTACCATTAAAAAGCTTTGTAAGTACTAATTTCAGTTAAGTAGGTCTTGAGTCATTTTTGTTTTAGTCAGTTTCAACATAGTTTCAGTTTGGAGGCTATAAAACTGAAGGTTTGATTTCAGTTTTGGTGTGTCAGTTGTTTGAGTCATATTTTCAGTCAATAAATGAGTCAAGAGTCTTGTGTTGATTTTTTGAAGTTATTGACTCCATAGCCCAATGGATGAAGGCACTGCCTACTCTCCCAGAAATATGTATTTCTTGGCACCTCCAAGGAGCTACCATCCCCATTGGAGCCAATGTTAGAGTCGGTCTCTTCATCCCTCCGTCAGAGATCAAAATCTCTTTTGTTGCATTTAATTTTAGGTGTCTCATTCACTTCAGTCATCTGCATTCCATTAGGAGCATGGATCTTCTGACGAAATGGTATTGTCACTCAGGTTCCTCATGTCTTGTACCTGCTGGCTCAAGTCTGTTCATCAAAGTCCATCAAAATCATTTCTAGTCAATGACAGTCAATGTTTGGTCTTTTGGTGGGAAAAGAGTCTTTTTAGGGTTTTTAGTCTCATTAGGTCTAGGGTTTCACAAATTTAGTCTTCAAAGTGTCCAATAATGCCAGAAGGCACATGAGGGAGGTTCGAAAATAAGTTTTCATCGCAAAAAATTTCATCGTCATAATGCTTGATAATGATTTTTCTTCAAAACTTTGTTCTGAAGTAAAATTGTCCATTTTGTCTTTTGTAATAAATGCCATGTATATTTTCAAAGTATTTTCAGTTGTGAAATTATTCAGGCGCAACCCTGGTCGTCTTTTCCAAGATCTCATGCCAGCTATCCCTGAAAAAAATAGACAAGAGTTTCGTCATTCAGCCAAAAAATTAAAGTGGAAACAAAAAAAGTGTTTATATTAAAAAGTGCAAAGTGCCAAAGTTCTGCAACATTAGAAAGTGGGTTTGTCAAAATGAAAAATCAAAATTCCTTGATATTTATAAGATCTTTCCAAATTCAAACTTCATTTTCATGCTAAGACAAGAGTGAAAGCCAAGTCAAGTTGTGGAAGAGTGAAAACAGTGTTTTGAAGGACCAACTGTGGGTGAGATTCAGTCGCGGTGCACAGGAGGGAGGTCGTGACGCACATGGTTGTCACGGCGCATTGGGCCGCTCAGCACAGTGTTTATTTGAACATGCGCGACACATACACCAGGTGCGGCGCACTGGGTTGTGCACGCGGCGCACAGGGCCGACATATAAATTTTTATCACTGCTTCCAAAATTTTCAAAACGACTCAGTCTCCTATGCACCGAGTAAGTTTGTGAGATTTTGTCATTGCTATTTGCCATGTTTGGTGTAGATTGAGATTGCATATGAGAAGTTGAATGTCAAAACAAACCCTATCATTTTGATTGGAGAGTTTTTCCCTAGGGTTTTGAGGTTGGAATTCTAAAATTGGTTTTGGTGCCAAACTTGTTCATTCCCCACATAACCTTTTCCCTTTTCCTCACTATTATACTATAACTACAGTCCATCCCTTATTCCCTCACATTCCAAAAATCACTTATTCCTAAGTCCTATTATCCCTATCCCTAAACCCTACCATTCTCTATCACTCTTCCTCTCTCATTTCACTTATAAAATCCCCAAACCCCAGATTCCTAAACACAGTCAAGTGACTGTTATTACACTTTAATTTCACTTGAAAAACTCCACTGTTCCCACTGTCCATATTTCCCACAGTCCCTTCCTATTTGGCACACATTTGGCAATCAAGACAAAGACACTAAATTCCTATTTTCATCTCATACAAATCAGCATATCCTCGACATAGACTTGTAACACCATGGAGACGGATACTGATTCATCATATGAAAAAGACAGTGATTCTACCACTGAGCTACATGCACCATGAAGGCCTCATAAAGGTGGAAAACATGTGAGAGAAGAGCCCACCTCATTGACTCAGTTGCAGGCCTGCCCACTTGCCATGGCATGTTTTCGAGAGCAGTCATGCTATCAATACTATGAGATGATTTCTTGGATTCAGCATCATCAGGAGTTGGCTCGGTTATTTTTTCTACATTTGCATGATGGTTAGGTCACTCTTGCTGGTGTAAATTTCACCTTGACACCAGAAACCATTTCTCAGGCAACAGGAATACCAAATGTAGGTGAAGAGTGGAACAAGAGACAGCAGGTGGACAGAGTGCATTATGAACCATACATCAGGCCTAGCTATGTGAGGCAGCTCAGCAGGGTATTCCCAGTCCAGTTTCTGAAGGACTCCTATGCGCCTTTGATGAGACTCATTATCAGCTACTTCAGTTGTTAGGGCTGGTTCTCATGCCTCTATGCCTACCACATCAGGTTATTGATGCATTTCATGAGAGTGAGGATGATGAACATTATATATTTCATGTGATGAAACATATAGAGAATGACCACTCTTGTGTAGAATAAAACTCCCGAGCAGCAGTACAACACCATTTATCACTATGCACTCATCAAGATCATTGTTGTACATCATCTTGGATTGCGGGGTATTGCGTGGGAGGATTTCATTTCCCATGACTTCTTCATAGCCCCTCAGCCTCCTCCAGAGATTGTTCATGATGCAGGTGAGCCTTCACATCAGGTTGAAGGTCCCGAGACAGAGCCTATCAGTGTGCCAGTGTATGTCACTTATCAGAGAGGCACCAGAGTATTGTTTGCAACAGCCCGACTAGTACTATCTCCACTCGGGGTGGAAGGGGTCTCGTTTCCATCATCAGCAGCACAGGTGTAGGTACAGGACAGAGGAAAGAGGCCTATGCAGGATGAGGGCCCTTCAGGAGGCCATGATACTGATTTCATTTTGATTGATGAGGATTTGAGCTCTCCAAGCTGAAAGCTGAGAGAGATCATTCAGGAGAAGAAAGATGAGATCGACACATTGACCGAAAAATTTCAGAGAGCTCAATGGATCATAAAATATATGGAGCAGCAGAAAAAACAGTTGGAGGATCGACAAACGATCATGGAGTTGCAAAACATCTGTGAGAACCGGCAAGCTGCCCGAAGAAGCCCATCCAAGATGACACCTATTGAACGGGAAATTGAGGCTGATAGAGAGACTTTGCTTGAGAGGGTCAACATTCATCTCGAGAAGCTGTTGGAGAAGGAAAAAAAGGAGAAAAACATGCTCAGACACATGAAGAATCACTATTGGGCGCACAATCATGTTTTCAAGGCGTGTATCAAAATCATGAAAGCGAGGCTAAGGAGGGCACTGAAATGTTGCAAAAGGCACGATAAGCTCCAAATCTTGTCTGAAGCTTTTTTGGTTGAGCATAGCACTTGATCAGGGACCTTCAGCCCAAATTTCAAGAAATTTGGGAAAATTTTTGTCAATTTTGAATTTTTTGGTCACAAAACAGATTTTCCTGCCCGACGCGTAGTGCCACTTGGCACGCGCTTACAATTGGTAGCTCTTCAAGGAGAAAACCTTGCATTTTTGGATTTTTTATCAAAATTTATGCATGCTCATGGATTACCTAAGGATTTCATCAAGTTCTGGGTTGCCTAAAGGGTTAAAAACACCCTAAAAATGGCCTTTCTGCCACTTTTTTCACACACAGGAAGTAGTGTTGGGAGATTGAACTTTTGGAGGGGAAAATTGCAACCAAATCCAGAAATTCCACTTGGGTTGGAAAGTAGACAGGCAGGTATTTCCAACGAGCTATCCTGTACTCAATTTGGACTTCGGGAGGGGCCTCAAAATCATCTCCAAACTTGTGCTACGCATAGAGATTCCAGGCGCGACGCATAGAGAATTTTGGTCTATTTTTCAATCAGCAGCTCAGAATTTCGCCTAGTTTTGGCCAGTTTAACTTTTTCATGTAACTCTTGATGTAACTTGATGTAATTTCATGACCATGACATAATTTTGGCACATTTTTACTCATTCTAGAAGATTCATTCACCAAAATGTGAAATGTGAGTGAATGGATCAGTTTCCTAGCATATCTAGGCAAGTTGTTTCATTGCCTATTTTTCAGTTCCTAGTTTAGATATGGTTGAAACAACTCCTAGAATAATGAGCTTGACCCCTAGAGGCATGGGGAGGAGTTAGGCTTGTCTATATTATGTATTTTATAAGTCATTTTCAGGGTGGGACATTTGGGATTGCTTGGCACTTCATTGTACATTTCATCTCTGCACTTTTGGCAAAGGAATAGACCAGGGTTTGCAGCACTCTTTTGGATCCTTGTGGCTCTTTGTTTTTATGGTGTTTTTATCTATGTAATTTTAAGTTCACTGATGTTTATGTGTATCATTTCCCTTCTCCTTTCTTCTTAAATTAAACAAATGAGTGATTAAGGTGGAATTCATTAGCTAGCTTTGCTCTGCCTTCAGTTTTGTTTAATTTTCCATGTTTTCATCTGTTTGAGGAGGAATCTTGAGACCCTCTTTCCCTCTTCAGCTCCTCACCGGTATGATTCATCCATTCAATCAATTTAAAGAATCAAAACAATTTCCTTCCTTGCCCCAATCAGAACTCCTCAAAAACTAGGCCTAATCCCCGCACCCAAAACTGCCTTTCCCTTTGATCCAACAAAAACCCCCAAAATCAAACTCAAACTATGTTACTTATATACCTATCCTAAAATTAGCTTTTATTTTAAGTCATCTCAATCCCTATTGATTATTTTTTCTGAGATTGACTCGGAGAAAGCCCTCTCATGTTCTGGTAGGGCTAGCTACCAGACTGAGCGTGGTTTGATGTTACCCTGAACTCTGCCTTCCTTCAGCTTGAGGTAGATTTAGGCAATAACATAGTGGCGACCATACTGGGGAAAAAAATGGTTTGCTTGTTTGTGTTATTTGTTTTATAAGCTACAGACGGAGCCTGAAGTTATGCCAGGTAGCCTTCGAAACGCTCTTGCTTTGCATTAGCGAAAGTAGATAAACGTTGCTTTAGTCAATCTCCGGTCTAGTTTTATAAACGTAACATCTGAATTGCAAATTGCCCCAGTACATGTATCAATTTAGATCCAATGGTTGATGGTGGACAACGATCAGACATCGCAAGGCTGAGATTATTCACCTGGCGACTCCAGTGTTGAAGAATCCTAAGGTTCAGAATATTTATGGCGACTCTACTCTTCAAGAATCAGTAGCCTGAGGAATTTCTTGGTGAATTCATTGTTATCAAAATGGTTTCGCTGGATCGAAGGTATGCTCCCATGAGCCGAGATCACATTCCAGGTTTTCCAAATAAAATTCCTAAGGTAGATTGGCAAAGGAATTTGCCTACATTTAAAGATGATGATAGGAAGGATGCCACTTTACATCTGGTTAGATTTCACATACATATTCACAAGTTGAAGGTTGATTTTCCTGAAGACTGCTTGATGAAGATATTCATGGCCACTCTGGAAGGTGAAGCCCGATCTTGGTATGAAAGTTTGCCGCCTGCTTGTATTTACTATTTAAAGGATTTTCATACCATGTTCTTTGAAAGGTATAAAGAATCTTATCCATCCTTAACTTTAGTTCAGAATTGTTGTAGCCATGTTCATAGTTTTATTGAAAATCTTGAAAAATTTTATGAAGATGATGACTTCATGGATGATGAGATCATGGAGGCTCTGTACGAAAATCCATTTCAGCAGCATAAAGAGAACTTAGAGGATACTCGTCAAGATGCTCAGGAAACTTTGCAGCAGGATCAAGATCTTAGTACAATGGAAAGTGATGAAAGAGAAGGTTTTGTTTCATATATGTCCATAGAAGAAGACAATATGCAGGAAAGTCAAGTTTCAATTTCAGAATGTGATAAATTCAAGTTAGCTATTTCAGATCTAGATTCAGATCGTGATGATCAAGAATACCTTGTGCTGAAACCCATGAAGGAGAGCTCTGCTGTTGAGATCATCTGGAATGAAGAAGACACAATTATTGATCCAAATGTTCTCATTTCATTAGAACAAAGCCTTCATGAGGAGGTAATCCAATCAGTTCATACAAAACAAGATGAGATCTTTGTTCAAGTAAGTGAAAAATCTTCTTTCAATAACTCAGTGATAAATGATAATTCGATTGCCATGTCATATGAAGATGACCAACAATGTTTTCAAATTTCAGAAGATCAGGGAATTAAAGACTGTCATTCAGGTTTTTCATGTTTTAAAATGCTATTTCATGAAGACAATCACTGTTTGAGCAAAAGAAAACAAAAAGCATTATCTCCTTTGTCTGAAGATGAGATAGATCAACTCCTGAAAGGTCATGTTAGAGCCCAAGCTAAAGCAGATTTGCAGTGTGCACATGGTCAATAAAGTGTTGGTGAAACTTCTTCATCTTTTGAAAATGATGACGGTCTTGTAATTAGTTTTATAGATAAGCAAACAGATAATATTTTCTTTCATGAAGATGATAAGGCTGTCATGTTTGATAATCTTGAAGATTGTTTTCTGTTTAAGAATAACCTAGACCATGAAGTTGAGGAATATGAGCTTGAGAGAGACAATATGCCAGAATTTATCATGGTCAAGGAACTTACAGCTAACAATCAAATGGCAGAAGCTTATACCTCTCTGTGCCTTCCTGTCACTCGACAATCAATTGTTCTTTCAGATCAGAATGAAACGAGTAGTTGTATTTTTGCTGCTGGATCTCAAGACCAACTAGTGCTTTAGGATTTTCAAGATCCTTTTGGCATTCTTTTGCAAGCATCAGAAAAGATAAATGTTGCCTGGTTTGTTATCATAAGCCTTGTTTTCAGTGGTTATTGTGAGTTTCCTACATGTACATCGTTCTATCAGCTTGAGAAAAGTGAGAGCCGAATTTCGGTATGTAGCCATCTACTGGATTGGTTACATTGGAAGGCTCACTACACATGATTGTACATATTTCATCAGTAGGCAGTTGGTTGTCATCATGATTTGAAGCCCTCAAATCTCGATGGAATGCTACCATTAAAAAGCTTTGTAAGTACTAATTTCAGTTAAGTAGGTCTTGAGTCATTTTTATTTTAGTCAGTTTCAACATAGTTTCAGTTTGGAGGCTATAAAACTGAAGGTCTGATTTCAGTTTTGGTGTGTCAGTTGTTTGAGTCATATTTTCAGTCAATAAATGCGTCAATTGTCTTGTGTTGATTTTTTGAAGTTATGGAATCCATAGCCCAATGGACAAAGGCACTGCCTACTCTCCCAGAAATCTGTAGTTCTTGGCACCTCCAAGGAGCTACCATCCCCATTGGAGCCAATGCTAGAGTCGGTCTCTTCATCCCTCCCTCAGAGATCAAAATATCTTTTGTTGCATTTCATTTTAGGTGTCTCATTCAGTTCAGTCATCTGCATTCCATTAGGAGCATGGATCTTCTGACGGAAGGGTCTTGTCACTCAGGTTCCTCATGTCTTGTACCTGCTGGCTCAGGCCTGTTCATCAAATTCCATCAAAATCATTTCCAGTCAATGACAATCAATGTTTGGTATTTTGGTGGGCAAAGAGTCTTTTTTAGGGTTTTCAGTCTCATTAGGTCTAGGGTTTCGCAAATTTAGTCTTCAAAGTGTCCAATAATGCCAGTAGGCACATGAGTGAGGTTCAAAAATAAGTTTTCATCGCAAAAAATTTCATCGTCATAATACTTGATAATGATTTTTCTTCAAAACATTGTTTTGAAGTAAAATTGTCCATTTGGTATTTTGTAATAAATGCCATGTATATTTTCAAAGTCTTTTCAGTTGTGAAATTCTTCAGGCACAGCCCTAGTCGTCTTTGCCAAGATCTCATGCCAGCTATCCCTGCAAAAAATAGACAAGAGTTTCATCATTCAGCCAAAAAATCAAAGTGGAAACAAAAAGCAGTGTTTATATTAAAAAGTGCAAAGTGCCAAAGTTCTGCAACATTAGAAAGTGGGTTTGTCAAAATGAAAAATCAAAATTCCTTGATATTTATAAGATCTTTCCAAATTCAAACTTCATTTTCACGCTAAGACAAGAGTGAAAGCCAAGTCAAGTTGTGGAAGAGTGAAAACAGTGTTTTGAAGGACCGACTGTGGGTGAGATTCAGTCGCGGCGCACAGGAGGGAGGTCGCGGCGCACATGGTTGTCACGGCGCATTGGGCCACTAAACACAATGTTGATTTTAACGTGCGCGGCGCACTGGGTTATGCGCGCGGTGCACAGGGCCGAGATATAAATTTTTATCACTGCTTCCAAAATTTTCAAAATGACTCAGTCTCCTATGCACCCAGTAAGTTTATGAGATTTTTTCATTGCGATTTTCCATGTTTGGTGTAGATTGAGATTGCATATGAGAAGTTGAATGTAAAAAAAAACCCTATCATTTTGATTGGAGAGTTGTTCCTTAGGGTTTTGAGGTTGGAATTCTAAAATTGGTTTTGGTGCCAAACTTGTTCATTCCCCACATAAATTTTTCCCTTTGCCTCACTATTATACTATAACTACAGTCCATCCCTTATTCCCTCACATTCCCAAAATCACTTATTCCTAAGTCCTATTATCCCTATCCCTAAACCCTACCATTCCCTATCACTCTTCCTCTCTCATTTCACTTATAAAATCCCCAAACCCCAGATTCCTAAACACAGTCAAGTGACTGTTATTACACTTTAATTTCACTTGAAAAACTCCACTATTCCCATTGTCCATATTTCCCACAGTCCCTTCCTATTTGGCACACATTTGGAAATCAAGGCAAAGACACCAAATTCCTATTTTCATCTCATACAAATCAGCATATCCTTGACATAGACTTGTAACACCATGGAGACGGATACTGATTCATCATATGAACAAGACAGTGATTCTACCACTGAGCTACATGCACCGAGAAGGCCTCATAAAGGTGGAAAGCATGTGAGAGAAGAGCCCACATCATTGACTCAGTTGCAGGCCTGCCCACTTGCCATGGCATGTTTTCGAGAGCAGTCACGCTATCAGTATTGTGAGATGATTGCTTGGATTCAGCATCATAAGGAGTTGGCTCGGTTATTTGTTCTACATTTTCATGATGGTCAGGTAACTCTTGCTGGTGTAAATATCACCTTGACACCAGAAACCATTTCTCAGGCAACAGGAATACCGAATGTAGTTGAAGAGTGGAACAAGAGACAACAGGTGGACAGAGTGCATTATGAACCATACATCAGGCCTAGCTATGTGAGGCAGCTCAGCAGGGTATTCCCATTCCGGTTTCTGAAGGAATCCTATGCGCCTTTGATGAGACTCATTATCAGATACTTCAGTTGTGAGGGTCAGTTCTCATGCCTCTATGCCTACCACATTAGGTTATTGATCCATTTCACGAGAGTGAGGATGATGAACATTCTATATTTCATGTGCCGAAACATAGAGAGAATGACCACTCTTGTGTAGAAGAAAACTCCCGAGCAGCAGTACAACACCATTTATCACTATGCACTCATCAAGATCATTGTTGTACATCAGCTTGGATTGCGGGGTATTGCGTGGGAGGATTTCATTTCCCATGACTTCTTCATAGCCCCTCAGCCTCCTTCGGAGATTGTTCATGATGCAGGTGAACCTTCACATCAGTTTGAAGGTCCCGAGACAGAGCCTATCAGTGTGCCAGTGTATGTCACTTATCAGAGAGGCACCGGAGTATTGTTTGCAGCAGCACGATGAGTATTATCTCCACTCGGGGTGGAAGTGGTCTCTCTGCCGTCATCAGCAGCACAAGTACAGGTACAGGATAGAGGAAAGAGGCCTATGTAGGATGAGGGCCCTTCAGGAGGCCATGATACTGATTTCATTTTTATTGATGAGGATTTGAGCTCTCCAAGCTCAAAGCTGACAGAGATCATTCAGGAGCAGAAAGCTGAGATCGACACATTGACTGAAAAATTGCAGAGAGCTAAATGGATCATAAACTATCTGGAGCAGCAAAACAAACAGTTGGAGGATCGGTAGACGATCATGGAGTTACAAAACATCCATGAGAACCGGCAAGCTGCCCGAAGAAGCCCATCCGAGATGAAACCTATTGAACGAGAGATTGAGGCTGATAGAGAGACTTGGCTTGAGAGGGTCAAAATTCATCTCGAGAAGCTGTTGGAGAAGGAAAACAAGGAGAAAAACATGCTCAGACACATGAAGAATCACTATTGGGCGCGCAATCATGTTTGCAAGGCGCGTATCAAAATCTTGAAAGCGAGGCTAAGGAGGGCACTGAAACGTCGCAAAAGGCATGATAGGCTCCAAATATTGGCCGAAGATTCTTTGGCTGAGCATAGCACTTGATCAGGGACCTTTAGCCCAAATTTCAAGAAATTTGGGAAAAATTCTGTCAATTTTGAATTTTTTGGTCACAAAACAAATTTTCCTGCCCGACGCGTAGCGCCACTTGGCGCGCGCTTACAATTGGAAGCTCTTAAAGGGGAAAACCTTGCATTTTTGGATTTTTTA